>BMAO01008748.1:0-27068 GCA_019973975.1 Trichonephila clavata | reverse complement strand
CTCCAATACGCAATCCAAATTTTTTTTTTGATTTTGTCGATTTTTGGAAACAAAAGAACAGTAAAAGATTATTTATTTTATAATTAATTAACATTAACTAATAATATTAATTATTAATAACAAATACTTAATTAAATCTTACATACTATATACATAAGATTATAATAAATCGAAAAAATAAAGGGCTATGGTGTTGTGGACCTGGCGACCCCCTCTTGTGAGCACCACTGGTGTTTATTCCTTGTTGTGACGTCATACTCTGTTTTTAGTATTTAGCTTGTAAATTACGAATAGAAAAGGTACAGCTCTTTGAGCATTTTTTAGGTACTTCCAACAAGGAATTTGGGTGTGAAGAGTATGGCGCTATTTTTGTGACATCGTGAATACTTGACTCAACTTCAAGTAAACTTTTTTATATCACCGACAACATTATCGCTCTTAAGTTCACATATATTATTTACAAGACAAAGAACATTTCTTTTTGAAACCAAATGCTAGGCCTTTTAAAGTATTTATTTCTAGCTGAAATAATTTCTAACGAATCGATTTGAGACATCAGGAATTTTTTAATATATTAATCATCTATTATATAAAATTGTATACAAATAACTCTAACTGAGAACTTAGTGCTATATCTGTTATTCAGTTAAAATCCAAACAAAATTTAATATTTTTACAACACAATAACCCATGGCGAGAAGTAAAGTGTTCAAGATTGACATGTAATCACCATCTAAGCTTACAAACCCTCAAATTTTTCACAATTTAATTTGTCTAATTTTGTTCTTTTCGTCTGACTGTGATATAATTCTAAATGCATATATTCTTATTTTTATTTTTCTTTCAAAAAATTAATCTTTCTTAAAAAAAAACATTTACGAAGGAAGTAATAAATTCATTCATTTTTCAATTCCTACTATTAGTTCACTCTCAAATTATATACACTGAAGTGTCACTGAATTAAGTATAACAAGGGCTATGTAAATTGTGCAGTGCAGCGCATCTTTTATACGCAAGTGAAAGCTCAACTGCATATATAGCGCACACTGTGGTTGTTCTGAATTCATTGTTTGAACTGCCAGTATAGGTAAACTACCTGATTTAGATGCCTCCGATCACGGACAAATCGTAAATGCGTGACGCATGGGCCATTTAATTTCCAAAATCGTCAGACAGATAGGATTTTGAAAGTCGACCCTCCATGTATACCAAGAATACATGGATGGTAGACAAAAAACTAGCAATTGGACAAACTGTAAAGAACAATTAGCCTTGACAATGCGTTGTGAGAGACGGCTCAGGCATATTGTACGTAGCCAGCAAGGCCAAAAATTAGCTCATATTACCAGCGAGTTGAATAAAGTTGCCAGTCATTTAGTCAGTAAACGGACTGTGCAACGCTCTTTTCACCATATGGGTTTCGGTATCTGTCAACCTACTAAAGTACCATTGCTCAATGCTCGCCATCGGGCTCCACACCTTGCATGGGCAAGAGAATACAGAGACTGGAGGGTAGAGGACTGGAAACGAGTAGCCTGGGTTGATGAATCTCGATTCCAATTACTTAACGCCGATGAGAGGCTCAGAATATGGCTTCCGACTCATCCCTGCATGCCTGGTTGGAACTGTACAAGGGTATGGTTGCTCAGTTATGGTCAGTCAGGTGTTTTTTCCTGATACTGTTTTGGATCTTTGGTGTATCAACCTCCCGCAATGCAATTCGGTATGTAGAGTTGTTATGTGATCACCTACAATCGTTTATGCTGTTCTGTTATCTACACGGTAATAGGGTTTTCCAGCAAGAAAACTGTACCTCTCACAAGTTCCGGTTGGCTTCCGGCTGGTTGGATGAGCATTCCTCTTACTTTTCTGTCATAAATTGACCACCTAGAAGCTTAGACCAAAATCCTACGCAGCATATTTGGAATGTTTTGGAACAAGGCGTGAAAGGCCATCAAGCAGCACCAACGATCCTTACTAAATTATGAACATATTTAGTCAATATTTGGCAAGTCATTCTCATGAAGCCTTTCCAGAAATTTGTTGAATCTATGCCTCTTCGTGTGGTAGCTGTTATCAAAGGCAGAGAAGGGGACAACTTGTTACTAGATATCCCTAATTCAGTGGCACTTTAGTGTATATATATATACATAGTGTTATTACTCGTATGCAAAACAATTTCTTGCATTATGTTTATATTAATGAATGCAAGTTTATTCTTAAATTTTATTTTCACCATATAAAATTAACATTTCCTTCTGTAAAAGTAGTTGATACTGTTGTAAATATCATAAAGTTAATTCTTTAAAGAAATTTTAGTAAAAAATATATAAGGCTGGTAATTTTTTTCCTTACTAAATTGTCCTTTAAAAAAGAAAAATGTAAATGAAAATATAATGTATCTTATCCCAACTTTTCATTGTTAAAAGTTTCATGTTTTGCGTATTATTTCTAATATATATCAGAGCTGAAAAATATCAAATATTGTAACAATAACTGGAACTTCTGCATTGTGAATTAAAAAAACAATTAAATTACTTTAGAACAAATTATAAGTCGTTATAAAGCAATATTTAACTAATGTCAAATTTAACTAATCTTTTAAAAAACTAATTTGCGTAACGTAAGAATTTTTGTAAAATTTAATTAAATCTAATTGTATTTTAAGTGCACAAAATAAAATCGCAAATTGTGTGGATATTTTTGTTCTTGAATTAATGATTAGTTTTTTAGGCTTTGAGAAATAATCCAGCAATTATCTAGAAATAAAGTTGAAAAGAACCTCGTTTAAATGGCGATAAGATAACTTTCTTGAATTGAAATAAAAATCTTACATTATTAAGTAATCTCTCTTTAAAAAAAAAAAAAATGACACTTAAAATCAAGCTTTATATTTGCTCTGTTTTAAGAAGTCAAAGAAGGGATACATTTTTGATCATTTCAAATAATTTGCATTTAGATTAAAATTTAATTCTTCCCTTGCTTCTAAAAAGGAAATTCGTGGATTAAAAAGAAAATGAGAATAAGACGATGGAGAGAGAGAGAGAGAGAGAGAGAGAGTTGTTTAAATAATAAATGAGAGTACCCCATTAGTGATTGATAAAGTATAAGCTTTAAAAGGGCAATTTAAAACTGTAAGACAAAAAATTATAATGTGGCGAAAGTATATATTTATTACTGGGGAAGAGTTGAAAAACATTATGGGTTAATTTATCTTTTTTTATAAATACGGGGACAAATTTAAAATTTTAAGATAATTAATGATATATACCCTCCCTTTGAAAAAAATAATGAGACCGAATAATATACAAGATTTCATTAATTTATGAATTTAGAATAAAATTAACCATTTGAATTTCATGTTCCATTTAATTTTTATCAAATATGGTAGAATTTAAAAATTTTAGAATTGTTTGTCATTATAATTAGAAAATACCATTTAGTGTAACCTTCCTCAAGCAGAAATATGATGTAGTTAAATTTGTAATTTAATTTATTTATATAAACAAAGTATTATATATATATATACAATATATATATATATATATACAATATATATATATATACAATATATATATATATATATATACAATATATATATATATAAAATATATATATATATATATATACAATATATATATATACAATATATATATATACAATATATATATATATATATATATATATATATATATATATACAAATAGTTATTAACCTATGTATAACCAGTCAAGACAGTAAGAAATATTAGCCACTGTAGTACAATGTCAAACTTTTGGCCTTAGGAAGCAAGGCGGCAGGTTTAAACAAAGTTCTGTGACTAGTCAACCTTCTTCTGTAATTTGCAAATATACTGGGTCAAATTGAAAGAAAGAAATATTATATAAATGTCGTTATTATTAAAGGAAATACACAATATTATTAATATAACGATACAATTTAATAGACTATGAATAGTATATATACATAAGGATAATTAATCTAAATCTAAAATTAAATCCCTAGACCACTTCCAAGTTTTATTTTCTAGTTACATCTTGAAGTATTAAATTTATTGTCCAGTTCGGGAATGAAGAACACATGGCTTTAACAGAACTTAGCCGCTCCGACCATTAATTTTTATTACCTGTTATGCCATTCTTAAATTCTCTCAAGTATATCTCTTCAATAAGAAGCGTACTTGAAGAACATATGGCTTTTGAACGGACCTACTCTGATATATAGCACGTGTCCATCTCCATCTCTCTTGGCAATCAGATTAAAAGGTGATTTAATGGAATAAAGAGAGTTCAAAATAAAATGTCTTGATATACACTCAAAAAACCATTTCAGAAATAAGTCGGTAGGATGCCCGAAAACGCATTTTTAACGCATTAAATCCATCGAAAAAAGTAAAAAACATTTAAAAAACGGATGCCAAAGTTAAACAACTATTATGGAAATTACTTAAAAGGACTTTATGGAATCCGGAACGTGCTGTATCTGTCTGTGATGAAAAGGCAGGATTGCCGTGAATGAAAGAAACGTTCTCTGATGGCGAAAAAAAAGCAGAAGCGCGCGTCACAACACACATTCGAAACAATGGGAAAATGTGCTTTAATCCCGATATGAATTTGACCAACATCGAATTTATTATTGAAAATCCCCATCGAATCCAATAATGAAGGAGCAACATCGAAAAATTTACAAAATCAAATCAACGAACAACAAAAAAGATATGTGGATTGCCGTGAACCAAAAATCTCTGCACGTAAGAATTAGAGGTCAGTGAAATTATTAGTTTACATTCATGTAATATAAAGTGACTGAGTTTTGTTTAACAAGACTCTTCGGAGAGGAAGAGTAATATAAATGATATTGAAATTTTTATAGAATATATTTTGTGTTAAGTGATATTGTTGTGTATATTTGGAACAGAAACTAGAGTGTGTTTTATTATATAAAGTTTTAAGAAATTTTAATGTACTTCATTTTTTTTAAATTTTAAATTGTTAAAGGATTTATATCATTTATATGATAGTATTGGTGTTATAAAGTTGAAAGATATAAAGCTAGTTATTAGAGAAATAACTCTAATGTACTAATACATGATATTGATTGGGAGGAGAAACAAAATTAAAGTCACATTGCATTCTTTTTATCCACTGAATTTTATTATTTTGTTAATTATCTTATTCTTCAGTGACTTAACTAAATTTAAAATCAAATTTTCTCATCTTGAAATTGTGTATTTTGATATACTGGTTGGTCCCATATCAGGATTCACTATTTCTCGAAATTTTCCTTGTCTAAAATTTAAAGTCATTTAACAACTTGATTTTGGAAATGATACAGTGGATCGAAGATAATTCAATCATTATGACTTTGTGTATGTCTTGAAACATTAAGAGGACAAACTTATTTAGTTTGATTTGTATACCTCTTATCGTTTTCATATTAGCATCCCTAAACATCTGTGATTTGATCACGCAGATTTGTCAGAGAGATGTGTTGGTATTAGTATGATGTAAATTATATTACTGAATGTGAAATGCGCAGGATAAAAATGTGTCTATGAAATGAATAAGCTTAAAAAATTACGGAGAGATTCAAAATATTTTATGTGATGATTTGAAGTAAAAGTGAATATGGTGAAAAATTTACTGCACTAATTTGTATGTGTTGTTGAAAAGTAATTACTATAAATAAGGATAGATTACTTTCTAGAGATGATTCCACTTTTCGAATCGAGATTAATACAATAGCTCTTATTTTCTTATATTGTTATCTTATATTCTTATAATACATGTAAAAGGAATATGGTCTGGTGTTTTGAATAGTGTGTAAGTGTTATACAAACTGTTCTCATATTATAAATCATATCATTTTATTAATGTCTATGCTTTGATATTTTAACAGTGTATTTCAGCTATGTATATTTTTATGTAACAAAATTAAGTAGTATTACGAGGGCGCCTGAGTACAAATTAATAGAAAATTATTATCTTAATATTTGTATGCCATGTATTTTTATAAATTATATTATTGTTTAATATGATAAATTTCCACACATATACTACAAATAGATAGACTATTTGCTAACAATAGCACAAATCTAATAATATGAAAGATTTGGAGGAAACGTTAAGCTCATTTTCTGGATGCAATATAGATTTAAAAACGCTAATGTACATTTATGTGTAAGGAATTTCATTTTATCAATTAATATTTTAGAAGTGTTTCTATTTTGTTTATTACTATAATTTCGTTTATTGTATTGTATTTTGATTTTATTATTCGTATTACTTAAATCTATTTACAGTTTGTAAAATGTATTTATATATTATGTTATGTACTGTTTTGTATATATTGAAAATTTATTATGTTTGCAAGAGAGAAAGACCACCATTAATCCAACTTTAAACTGGGGGGGGGGATGTAAGGATAAATAAATTAGATCTAAAATTAAATCCTTTGACCACTTCTAACTTTTTTCCCATTACATCTTCAAATATTAAATTTATTATCCAGTTTGGGAATGAAGAACACATGGATTTAACAGAACTTAGCTACTCTGACCATTAATTTTTATTACCTATTATGTCATGCTTAATTTCTCAAGTTTATCTCTTCAATAAGAAGCGTACTTGAAGAACATTTGGCTTTTGAAGGGGCCTAATCTGATACATAACACGTGTCCGTCTCTATCTCTCTTGGCAATCAAATTAAAATGTGATTTCATCTAATAAAGACTGTTCAAAATGAAATGTCTTGATGCCCACTCGAAAAACCACGACATATATACATATATAATATCTAGTTTGAATTGATACACTTCCAAAACTATATAAAGTTTATGGGAGTAAAACTTAGGAAATTTGTGTATGATTGGAAGGGGTGGGGGAGCAAATGAAATCTAGCTTATTTTTTGTAAACTTATTTATTCTATTTTTAAGCTCAAACTTTCATTTATTTAAATGCATCAATTATGCTGCTAGGCAGCGACTTCGTGTCCACCCCCCCCCCTTTCACCTTATTGACATCAACCAAACGCATTCCTCTCGTATCTCTTTTTCTTCTAGAAAACAAAATTCGCACGAATCAAGATTGGGTATGTATAGGGCTAGAGAGTAGGGGGTAGGAAGTATGGGGTTAGGGATTAGGGGGTAGGGAGTATGAGGAACAAGGATCATATAATTTTTGTTTGAAAACCGCCGTAGGACTAGGTCTGTTTTGAGCAGGGGCATTGTCAAATTTTGCTGAAATGAACTCGTCACTCACAGAAGTACCAAAATTTCTTCAAGTGTCCGCCGTAGCTCAATCACGATTTCGTGAAATTTTTAACATTTTTATGTGATTGTGCCATCAAATAATGACCAGGACATGGTTTATTCTCTCAACTGACATTTCATCCTTTTGGAAACTGGAAAATCACCAAGTGAGTCGCTGTATTCAGCTACTATTGACAACGGATCTCGTAATTTAGTACTATGGTCAAGTTACGAGTATCATACCTGAGCCTGAACCCCCTCTCCTTACTTTTACACAACGCCAATGGTAGGAAGTTTGAATCCCAAAGCATCAGCCCACCTACACAGAGGGTCTTCAGCCATTATGGGCTCGAAATCATGACACGCCTAACATGATTCCGTAAACTTGACCACTAGGCTCTTGCGGCTACAGAAAATCGCAGAAGTACTTGAGTTTTTCTCATACCATCATCTTTGTATCCTCTATTACTTGTTATATTTCTACTAGCTTTCATGACCCGGCGTTGCACGGGCTTATACCAAGGGTATAACTTAATCCCCATGTTAATTTCCTCTTTTTATTCTAACGCCAACACTTTTGTGGGGTTTGACGCGTACGATGTGAGTGCATGACCCGTGAGTGCGTGTCATGGCTTTGTTGCTTAAGATTTTCCCTTCTCTTCACAAATTCTCGATCCGAGTACCACTGAAGACCCGCCGTGTAGGGGCCGGATGCACGTAAAATATGTCGAGCGCTCAAACGTCCTCCCGTTGGTGTGGTGTAATACTTAGGAGAGGGTGGTGCCAGCTCAAGTGTCGTCCGCGTCACTTGACCATGGTTCAGAATTACGCGGACCGTCCCTAAAAGGCCTCGTGTTGCTGAACAGTGGGACGTTAATATTCACTCAAATTCACAAATTCAGCACTTCCAATATTATTTTCCGAAATTACTTTGATTTCTTTGTTTCTTTCCTCTCCGCTTAGCCCGGCGTTGCACGGGCTTTTACCGAGTGAATAACTTCACCCTCATGGAAATTTCGTGTTTCCCTCAGGCCGATAGCACTTGTGTGTGCGTGCGATGTGAGTGATTTCTTTAACAATGTCATAAAAACTCCCTTTTTCGAAATTTGTTCTTGCGTTGGTGTGGTGTTGTAATTATTAAAGATGGGTGAAAGCTCATGTGTCGTCCTCGTCACTTGAGCATGGTTGAAAATTTCGAGGTCCGTCACCAAAAACCCTCGAAAAGGCAAACAGTGCGAATTTAAAAATCACCCACTCACTTTCCAATTCTTTCGTTTTACCGAGTGAATAACTTCATCCCCATGAAAATTTCGTGTTTCCCTCAGGCCGATAGCACTTGTGTTGTGTATGCGCGCGATGTGAGTGATTTCTTTAACTATGTCATAAAAACTCCCTTTTTCGAAATTTGTTCTTGCGTTGGCGTGGTGTGGTAATTCTTAAAGATGGGTGAATGCTCAGGTGTCGTCCTCGTCACTTGAGCATGGTTGAAAATTTCGAGGTCCGTCACCAAAAACCCTTGAATAGGCAAACAGTGCGAATTTAAAATCACCCACTCACTTTCCAATTCTTTCCTTTTCCTGAGTGAATAATTTCATCCCCATGGAAATTTCGTGTTTCCCTCAGGCCGATAGCACTTGTGTGTGTGTATGCGCGCGATGTGAGTGATTTCTTTAACTATGTCATAAAAACTCCCTTTTTCGAAATTTGTTCTTGCGTTGGCGTGGTGTGGTAATTCTTAAAGATGGGTGAAAGCTCAGATGTCGTCCTCGTCACTTGAGAATGGTTGAAAATTTCGAGGTCCGTCACCAAAAATTTTCGAATAGGCAAACAGGGTGAATTTTAAAATCACCCACTCACTTTCCAATTCTTTCGTTGCAATTTTTTATTTCCCGGAAACGAAAATGTAGTTTTTTTAAAAATAGTTGTATGCTGAAAAAAAGACAGAAAGTATAAATTTTTCAAATTACAAAATTTCACTACTATTTTAATTCTTGAAGTAAAATTGTGAGAATTTTTTGAAATATTCGACACGGGGAAAAAAGTTTCATGCAATTAAGCATTATTTTAAAGTAAACTATAAGTTTTATGAAAGAGAACAAAAATTTCGATACTGATAAATATTTTAAATGAATCTCAGAAATGCATTGAATGCATTTTAATTTTAAAGAAATATATTTATTTAAATCCATTATCAATACATACTAATAAAAAAAATTCTACAGATAGCTCTTGAAACGTTTGGATGTTTGATTAAACATATATAAGTGTTAAAAATCCACTTTTGGGGGAAAACCTAGTTATATGCTAACATTCACTGAAAAAAACATTCAAAAAGAAAATAATACTATTTGATAAAAACATTTAATTTATTTAATTTTAATTTTATAGTTTTTCATTCCACTCTGTGTTAAAATTATTTAAACACGTATCTGCGAAAAAAATTATATTATACAAAACTTATTAATTATTTTTAATAAAATTGATTAAAAATGCTCACTTAGCAATTAATTGTGACATAACCATTTGCTTACATAATGGCAGCACTGAAAATGAAGTAAATTTCAGATCAGTGGGGATGCAGCAAGTGAATTCAATCATTGAAGAAGAGAGAATTAATTTACGGGTGCGAAAAATAAGCAGAAATTAACAAAATCAAATTGTTGAAAAAGATAGAAATTACTTTGAATGACTAAAAATCAGAAAAAAAACTTTTTGAAGGCAAAAAAAAAAAAAAAAATGAAAAGAGAACAGTAAAATAACAGAGGATCATGTTAAAATAACTATTTATCAGTAAAATTAATTTACGTGGGAAAAATAAGCAAAACGAACAAAACCAAATTCTCAAGATTCGAACCCAGACACAAGAAAGAATCAGATTCTTTGCGAAAGCGACGCGCTCTAGCCAACTACGCTACCCAGCCTTCAGCAGAAGTGAAAATACGCAATACTAATGAATGGGAGGTTCAAATTGAATTATATTTTTTAATTGAGGGGATCCACAGGATATTCACATAACCATTGAAAGATTTCGATTGAAGATTACATTTAAATGTATTGCAAAAAATTTATTGATTTTTGATATTTTTAAAAAAAAGCAATTAATAATAAAGAATATATAATACGAACATTGCTTTTTTTTTCTAAGGAATTTATACCTATTTAACTGACTATTTCCAAAAAAAAAAATTCGAAATGGGCAAATTCTTCGATTTTATTATGAAATTTTATGTCAAAAAAAGAAATATACATTAGGCATTATTTTTAAGTAAGCTATAAGTTTTATGAAAGAGAACAAAACTTTTGATATTGATAAATATTTTAAATGAATCTCAGAAATGCATTGAATGCATTTTATCATCTTAATCTGACATATATAGTTATTTAATTTTGAAAATTATATAAAGAAGAATTGACGATAAAATAAATCTTTCACTCGCATTTTTTTTTACTCGCCAAAGTTACTGATTTCCCCCTGTTTAAGGCAGAATTTTTTAGTGTAACCCTTGAGTTAGATGCAGTCGAAGGCGAAACATGTCAGAAGTCTTTGGCGCAAAGCTAATTTTCGACGCCAATGTTTGGCTAAATGTAAAATCGCGTATTTTGAATTATTTTCAAGATCATTACCTTCATTTTAAGGGCATAATTTTTACGTTAATGCTCTCAAACATCACCAACTATTTGCAAAAATAACGTACTTTGAAATAAAAAATGTACAAATTACTACTTTTTAATTTATTTCTCAGAAAAACATAAGTTTACGAAAATCACAATTTTTTTTTTTTAAATCCGTAATTTTGAAGCAATTTTTTCAATCTTCGTATATGTTACGGATAATATTACTGTACACACGGAAAAAAGGTTTTGTGAGATTATCTTCATAAATGACGAAGTTATTCAATGTGAAGTAAAAATTAAGACTACGTTTTAAAAATTCTTTAAAAAAAAGTTTTGGGAATTTTATTTTTTAAATTAATGGATCTAAAAGAGAAAGGCTTGAAGTTAATTAGTGTAGAATATCGATTTAATAACACGAAAAGTAATTCATACCCAACGATTTGGAAATAATTTTCATAAAAACGCATCAGTTTTAACACTATTTTAAAAAATTAGAAAAAAATAGAAAATATCGTTATTTTACAAAAACAAATTATACCGTATAATGGCGAAATAAATGATCTTTCTGATTCTGTAATTATTTTTTGTCTAATTTCGACACCGAAAATTAGATGACAATTTTAATATGGTGGAAAACGCAAGATTACCACTCGGCCGAAACGGAAGGGAAGTGCCACCAAGTAAACAACCGGCAGAAGTAAAACAATCAGGCGTTTTAAGGTTTTTAATTAATATCTTTTTAACTAATTACAATATCGGAATATAAATGGGCAATACGGCTTCCCCGGAAAATTCCCGATCTTTTGGTACCTTCCGCGACTTTCTGCGTGGTGCTGTTCGTGAGAAGATAGACGCACATAGATAGATAGATAGATAGATACGTTTGTTTACCTTCGAATTTTAATAGTGTAGAAGATTTTACTTGTTAAGAGCAAAAATCAGAGTTTCACCTCTGCTCGCTGTTCACGAAAATCAGCATTGCAAAAAACGAAGGGTGAATCCTAGTAGGGTACACTTCTTGGCGACAATTTTTTTGGCGATAAAGTTTACAATGTGGTAACCCTGCAAAATTTAAGGAATAGCAATACTATTCGGACCGGATTTTTTGGACAGCGGTCGTTTCTTTTCTGATGGTCACCTTGAANGTGACTACCTTTAAAGAACATATTCCTATTTATGAACGATGAAGCGTATTAATGTAGAATCTGAACGAACATTTTATTTGCAGGACTATTTGTAACAAAAATAAGAAGCGTTTGACAGATGAAATAGTAAACGAGCTGTGTTTTCTCAAAGCTTATCTACAAAAACAAGAAATATATTTTTTTCATTTCATTATGTACTATTTTTATTTGTTTTTAGGATGAATAAATTTTGTCCTCATTTGATTCAATAAATAATAATATTGAACCAATTTGTTTATCATGTTTTCAATTTTATTATGCAATTTCATCTATGCTAATGTGTAATATTTTTCATTAATAGTCCAATCCTAATCCCGGACCATCCCGTGTTTTGGATAATGCAATCCCGAAAAATCCGGGATTGAAAATATAACAAGGAGTTGCAAACCCTACTCGGGGTAGGCCGTATTTGGAAAACAAATAAAAATGACTGCATTAATAAAACTAATTGAACTGTCCAATATATGGAAAGTAGGGTTTCTTGTAGCTTGAAGCCCCATAGCATGGAGACGGCTAATTTTATGCATCATGTAACGAACTCATTCCCTCATGATCAAGAACATTTCACCAGGAACGAACTAATGTTAATGATTTTAAGAGTTTCGAAAGTGGCCGAGTTATCCGGACTGCTAGATCATCGATTGCCGAGTTTTTGGGGAATCTACTTGTGTTACAGATATTACATGAGTCTAAAATTAAGGAGAATTACATTATGAAGTCATTTTTTTTTAATTAAAATAATAAACAACAAAATTTTGGGTCCATTTCCAAAAAAATTATATTTATTTTTGTATAGTTTTGAGTCAGTTGTATTTAATTCAATGCATATTTTGGTAATTGATTATTTCAGAAGCCTTTGTAATACTCAGCATTACGTTTTTAATATTTTTAATTAAATGTGATTAAGATAGATAATTAAAAATATTAAAAACGCAATGCTAAAAATGTTAAAAGTTAAATGATTAACTTTTTCAGGTAAAGAAGAGCTTTAATGCAAAATCTTATTTGTGCTTATATTTTGAAATCGACCATGTAATAGTTTTAGCAGGATCCCAACTCAAACTGTTAAAAAAACTGTTTTGTTTCGACTACCCTAGAATCGACTACCCTAAAATTATGAATTTTGCCAAAAATTGACAATTTTTTATGATTTTATTTTATAGACCATCTTATTAACTTTATAAAAATACCAAGTGTATCATTTTCCGTTTACTAGAACAAAAACTACAAGTGTTTTAGTAAAAGCAGATGCCTTTACTTTAAGCAAAATGGCATACACATTAAAACGCGTTTTACTCGAAATGCGTGTTTTTTTTTTTTTGAAAATACTCAAACGGGGCCAGTGTTTACTGAAAAAGTTTTGAAAATAATTAACTGAAATTTTTTGTGTAAATTCTGTATAATATTAGAA
Organism: Trichonephila clavata; assembly: GCA_019973975.1. NCBI lineage: Eukaryota > Metazoa > Arthropoda > Arachnida > Araneae > Nephilidae > Trichonephila > Trichonephila clavata. The sequence goes on along the minus strand of BMAO01008748.1, from coordinate 13,608 downwards.
GTGTGTTAACCTTCAGATTTATCTATCACTGTTTTATCTCAAAATTTAGAGTTTCTTATGTTAAAACAATCACTGTTTTTTTAAGCAATTTCATATAACAACTGAGATTAAGTGCTCTGGATTTTGTAAAAATTAAACTATCTCTTATCCTGAAGGTCACTTTAGAAATGAATAACATAGCGACACATCAGAATTGAAAAATGGAAAATTTGTTCATAAACCTTTGGAACAGAATGGACCGCGTTTATGTTATTTTTTGTCCATTTTTACCCATTTTTTCCTATTTTTGTAACAATAATTTATTTTTCTCTTCTTAATTTTAGCATATTTTTCTTAAACAGTACTAAACAAATCTAAAATTAAAAAAAAATCTCCATATCTCTCTTTTTTAAGAGAAAAAGTTGTCGCAAGTAGTCGGATACCTTAAGAATTTATAATTAGAAGGATCAACAGCGTTTCATGAAGTAGCTCAAAAGAAAGTGAAATAAATTTATTTACTTATCGAGTATAAAACTAACATATTAAAACTCTCAATTTCTTAAAAACACAATAACTATTTTGTATTTATGCATTATTATTTTTCAGAAAATCCCCTTTTTAAGTATGATGTTATTTTTTTAAAATTCATTTTTAAATATTTCTCGGAAGAAATTTTTTTCATCAAATTTTAGTTTTAAACTCTAAATACCAAAAGATAATACACACATCATGTATACAAATATATCTGCATATAAAATCTACATTTTACCAATAGACCCTATTGTATGCTTTAGTAAAACAAAGGAGATTTCGTAGATCACACACTAATTACTCCTCTGTCACTCAAGAGATTATTGGTCTCCACTTAAATATCTGGCCATAATTCTTGTGAGCTTCGTTCGTGAAATCCTCCTTACTAATTACCAGTTCATAAAATGTCAGCCTGCAATCAATAAGAAAATTAATAATGTAGTTTCGGATAAAAATGTTTACTGAACATTATACAAGAAATTAGGCACATTTCAGAAAAATCTAATGATCGAACATAATATAGTAAATTAGTTGAGATATAACATTATAGAAGTAATATTTACTTTGCAAATGTAGCTCGATCTGAAGTGGTATACAATACATAATAAAATGTGTAAAAATAATTATGGAAACCAGTTTCTTTTTAATCAAAAGCTATTTAGCATCATTAAGCCCAAAGACAGGCAAAATCGAATTCATATATAGCAAACAGGGTGGTTCTTCAACAAAATATTGATTTTTCATATGAAATTTAAATAACAGAGTAACGTTTATTAGTTAGCCGCTACATTATTTTAAACCATCAGTAACTCTCTAAAAAATATTTGACACCGTTAATAATTTTGTCAATATATAGTTTTATCTTTAAATATTATCAAAAACTCTCTTTTAAGTGTATTGTACTGCAATTGCTAGAATATGGCAGTTTTCTTAGCGCATTATTCTGTACTATATATAGATTTATTATATGATCCGTTTGTAATTGTATTTAACTAAAACATAATTACAATCACATGTGTAACATATAGTTGTGTTTTTTTCATCAGCCTTCTTCTTGTTTCACTTTAATTTTATAAATAGATTGAACACTTCTATTTAACAAAAATTATGATTTTTCTTGTTTTCAAATTAAACATGAAAATCGCGTAGATGTTAATGTTAGTGTGAGAAATATAATTAATAAAACTCAATATGTATGTATAACGGAAATGATTAATAGACATTACAGTTATTTTGTTGTGTTACAACAATTTCTGCAAGGCATAAAATGAATTTAGGGTGAGTTAAAGAAATTTTACATAATCTACTTTTACAAAGGCATTGGGTTCTTTCAAATTGTAATTTAATTGCATTAAACCTTTAATCACAATCATGTATATATTTTAAATATTTCACAAATAAATATATATGATGTTATTGATCATTATCTGCTCTATTATAAAATAATGACTTTTTTCAGTTAAGCAAACTGAAAAATAATATTTTTTTCTATGCTCATTAAATCCAAAAATGTTGGGCCTTATTATACATTTTTAAGTAAAGAAGAATTATTTCTGTCTTCGTGAAAGAGGAACAAATGGAAGAAAAAACTATTACTTAAAGTATATATATATAAAACTACCCTGCAATTCTTAATTTTAGGAAAACCTGACAATTTATTTTATGATTTAATTTTATGGACCATCTTTTATTAGCTTTATAAAGATACCAAGTTTTATTATTTTCCATTAAATAGAACAAAAACTACAAGTGTTTCAGTAAAACCAGATACCGCTACTTTAAGCAAGATGCCATACTTTAAAACGCGTTTTACTAAACAGGGACAGCGATTTCTAAAAAAGTTTTGAAAATAATTAACTGAATTTTTTTGTGTATGTTCTGTATAATAGAAGTGTTTTTATTTTCAGATTTAACAATCACTGTTTTATATAAGAAATTTACAGTTCTTAATGTTTTGTTGCTGTTGAACAGTTCTTTATGTTAATATAACCATTGTTATTTGAAGCAATTGCATATAATAACTAAGATAAAGTGCTCGAGATTTTGTAAAAATTAAAATATCTCTTATCCTAAAGGTCATTTTAAAAAAGGAATAACATAGCAACTCACATTAGAATTGAAATATGTTCATAAACTTTTGGTACAAAATAGGCCCAGTTTATGTTATTATATGTGAGTTTTTACCAATTTTTCCCCTTTTAGTGATAATAATTTCTTTTTCTCTTCTTAATTTATCATATTATTTTCTTAAATGAACTTCGCAAACCTATAAACAACAAAAACTCTCCATATCTCAATTTTTTTAAAAAAGAAGTTGTCGCAAGTAGTCAGATACCTTAAGAAATATATTGCAACATACAGCGCACGATTTTCGCAGGAAAATTTATATTTAAGTATTACCAAAATATAATTTTAAAGGTTTTTATGCTAAAAATATTTTCTCATTTTAAAGTCTACGAGAAAAAAAACAGTAAAAGATAAGCGCATTTTTAATTTCGTTGTCAAATACCTTTCAACAAACTTACAATCATATTTTCTCAAAATATTGTGAAGAGATAACTGTTATCTGTTGACTTGAAACAATGCATTCGTCATCTGGATCGAGGAGGAGTGCAGTAAGTGAGTTGCAATTATAATATCCAATTCTTGGAACTTTCTGAGCACGCAATTTCCAATTTTTGGAGTAATTACGAACGAGCTTCTGGAATGCGTTGTTTGAGCGCGAGGAAATGTGTTTAAACGGAATTAAGTTAAAATTTTATAGCGAATACACTGAAGCTCTTTACAGGAATTGAGGGTAACTATTGCCGTTTATGACCCATAAAATAACTTTAATAGCTTAACGAATGATTTATTTAAAAAAAGGAAGAGCATTAATAACTTTTTAACTTTATTTTTATTTTTATTATTTATTATTACTTTTATTTTCTTTTAAATTTATTATTACTGAAACGGTCATCGTAATGCGAAAATATTCGATGTGGTTGAATCCAATGCCAAATTGGATTTGCATTAAGTTAGTTATTAATTATATTGTGCATATATATCTTTCAGATATTTATTTATAAATCATACAATCAATTCTTGAAAACAAAGATTTCACATTTTTGTATTAGACTTTGCCTGGTAAAAACAAATAAATAAGATTACTATAGAGAGATAAATAATCAATAATCATCAAACTGAAAAGAAAAAAAACCTGAATTTGTAAGATAAACCAGACATAAGATTTTAGAAAGATATATTAGAAAATTACAAGTATAATACAAGTAATCGAAATTAAACTTATATAAATATTTGGATGCAACAATATTATAAACATTGCTAACTTAGGATAGCTCTTATATATAAAATAATTTATATAAAAGTGGGTCGAAAATTTTTTTGGCCAGCCATCCTTACTTCTTTCTATTAATAAAACTGTGCAAAAACTTATTGAAAATAGTGGTTACAAATATCTAAATCCGTTACAAGAAAAAAGGTAACTTACCTAAAAATTGCATTCACAGAGTAAAGCCCGGGCTAAATCTCAGTACAATAAATAAGTTTTTGCCAGATTCTGGACCCAAATATATATATATATATATATATATATATATATATATATATATTCGAATGATGAACAAAAGAATTTCAAATAAATATTAAAACATCGCATAAAAAGGCATGCAATATAGATTTATGTCAATAGCAGGAATATGAAATAAATAATGATAATTAATATGTGTTGATGTTTATATTTAAATAATTCATTTGTCACCTCAAAATCAATTACAATACACTTTTTGCACTTTTAAATTACCTTACAGCTTGGATAATTTTATCCATTTCCTTGCTCAATGGAAACTTTATTCCAATGCACAATTCGTATTTATTTTACATAAATAAGACACAAAGGTATTATTAACAGCAAAATACTATAGTTAAATATTTTAATAACCATAATATATTATAGAAACAATATTTTTCCATATATATGAATTAAAAAGATAAAAATTTTAATTAAAATTAAAAATAATTAAAATTTTATGTTATTTAATACAAAAATGCTGTATACGTACTATTTTTTTTTATCTTTAAAGCAGCAAAATCATACGGATTAAGCAAAAAGGCTTACATAGATATATTAGTAATAAAACTAGAAACATTATTATTCAGATGTCATTTTTCTTTCAGCAGCAAAAAATTATATTTGGTTTTTGGTTATAATTTCTAAAGGTTTCTTACATGAATTTCGATATGAAAAGAGAATCTCTGATCAAAAATTAAAAATATAATAGTAATTAATGCAAAGAATATTTTTCTTAAAAAAAACCTACAGTTTGATAAATGTTTCATGTTTTTAAACTGATTAATAATATTTTCAAAAATTTCGGAACTAAATAAATTTGTTTCTGTTTAAAAATAAAATAGTTCTTTTCTGCTTGAAACCGTTGCTGGTCATAGTTTATTAAATTAACTAGCGAGAATTATAACGCTTGTTGCATTCAATCTTATAAATTTTGTGTAAACAAATATTAAGTTTCTCCTCCATCATGTTTGATTCGTGAATAATATGAAATGCGAATTGGTGTTAAATTCTTTCTCCTTTTATAAAAGTCAACAAGCAATTTAAAACAAATACTAAAATAATTATTATTTAAAAATAATGATAGCTATGAAATGATGATAGCTAAATTTCCTAGCTCAGTGTAATAATTAATTTTGAAAGTGACTAAATATTAATTATGATGCACTCCAAGGTTGTACACTGACATTCTCAAAAGACGTTAACCGATTATAATGAAATTTCTCATGGTATATTCGTAACTCATTTGTCAACAAATCAGGCAAATCTAGCAGGTATGTACAAGAAGATGAAATGCTGAAAATTGAAAATGATGGCGGCCTTAAAACTACGTTCGAGACAGCAACTCTGCCGGTGTTCTGGGTTAAAGTCATGGCTGGATACTCTGATATTGCCATCACACAAATCTCTATTGACACACATTTCCAACACTCTATCTGTGTAACGGGAGGATATCTGCGTTGAGAGCAACCAAAACAAAACTACAGAATGAATTGAATATAAGCAACTTTGGGTGCCATTGTCTCTTTTAATCTCCACATGGAACTTTCTCGTTGCAAAGAAAAAAGCTTCTGGTTTTCATTAATTTAGCGTTTTAGTGAGTGAAAATTTTACATCATTTAATATTCATTCTTTAGTAAAATTGTATTTTATCTTGCAACGGTGTGTTTAAAAACAATTTAAAGTTAAAATTAGTAAATCAAAGCGATCTGAACTATAAACGATCAACGTCTCATCTTCAACAGACTGCGATAAAATTATCAAACTTTGACCTTTCTGCAGCGATAAAACGTTTGAGAAATATGCTCTAAACTATATATGCATGACTCATTAAATAGATAATGCTTTTTTTAAAAAAAAAACTGTAAAAGTACACTTATACTAACAAAATATTTACCCCTGATAAATTTATGCATTTTCAAAAGAAACATATCTAAAATGTATAAATTCATATTTAAAGAAACAAGTAAAATTTTAAAAAATGCTCAGGAGTATAAGTATATACAGAAATAATGTATTGGAAACTAAATAATAAAATACTGAATTTAGAAAAAAAACTATACTAGAGAATACGTGATAAGGTTCAAAACTTTTCACTTAGAAATACTTATACCAATACATGTAATCTATACCATATTTATTATTTCCTTACCATCTAAAATGTCTTTGACATTTGTTTTTGAACGTTTTAAAACATATTCAGTCATCTGGAGTTCCTTTCATACATCATATCCTGTTTGATGGAAATTTCAAACCATTTAAGGATTTTCACATACAACTCGCTTAAACACTTCTTACAATTATTAAGCCAAATTGCCTCAATTTATGACAATCACGTGATAAAGGCAATCAAGGGTTCGTGACTTAACATAAACTGGCATAAAACTATCTAAACCACAAATAGAACTAACTTGTTATATTTGCAAAATTTAGGTAAAACTTAAGATTTCATAATTAGATAAAGATGCTCATATATAATGGGGAAAAAATCATCTAAAGATTTTAAAATAGTAAAAAAAATCTTATTTTAATCATATACTTTTAAATTTGCTTACTTATGTTATGCGTGATGCTCTCAATAGTTGACAAACATATTTTTTTAAAAGTCTCTGTTCAAAGAGTAAACATTGGCAACAACTAAGTGTATAAACTGATTAGCTGGAAACACATGATTGCACTTATCGTATGTTATTGACGTCGTAAGAATTTATGAGCTAATTGGCTAGAAATACGCATTTCTCTTCATCATGTGACTATGACGTCACATTAGTTTAGCCTTTTGTTTTAAAAATGTGCTCGTGCTTTCTAACGGGATATAATATAATTATTATAAGAAACCTTAAAATGTACTCTTTAAGTGAAACCTAACTGATTTTCTAAAATTAAAGTGATGTTTTCTTAAGTGATAAAAACTTTTGTATGAAAATATTTTTTGTCACTAGTTTTTTCTGGGAGAATCTTTCTGCTGGAAAAATTAAGAACACAATAGTTAATTCTTTCATAACTATAAAGTATATACTCTGACTTATGTATAGTAAATTTTGCCCTTTAGATATAAAAATAGCATTCTTTTTATGGTTATTGAATAAAAGGTTTGAGTAGGTATCATATTTTGTTCTTAAGTGGTATCTTTTGTATTTACGAAATATGATCACATAAAAAATATAGATGCTATTTTGGACATAAATGTATTTTGTAAATTCAAACATGTGAATAAAAAAATATTATTACTTTGTTTGAGGGTCGAATTAGCCTGTTTCGAGAATGCATTAGGTAGTATATACACAAAAATTTCAAGGCATCTGCATACGTTCGGAGACAAATTATTTTTAAAATGTCAAGCAATTTAAAGTTTTATGTTATTTTGTTGGTGATAATAACGTAAACTAATGAAAAATAACAATCAGGAAATTATATGACAGTTAAAATTTATTAAAATGAGGTATTTTAGAAAAACTTTGATGAAAAATATACGGCAATTCAAAACACTATACATGGAATTCAAAGTCATATATTTAAATTACTTTTTACACAACATATTTAACACAGTTATAAAGGCAATGAACTCTCTCTCTCTCTGAAATATATTAAATATATTGATAATTACCTTCGTAATCGTGTTCGTAACAATAAACTGTTAAAAATAAAAATTTTAAGAAAACTATTGATGCTAGAGGTTAGTTTATATATTGCCTTTATCAGACTTTATATAACATATATACAAATTCTTAAAGAAATACATTTATCAATTTTTGATTTAACAGGTTTTTTGATATTGCATAACTTTGACAAAAAAATACAATCTTCATAAAAGGCACTTAAAGTTTTGTGATTCTTATTTTACTAACATAATAGTTAATATCATTGATTCAAAATTCACCAATTTTATAGCCTAGATCTTCGCTCTATCTTTTTTTCTAGCTGCTAGATTTTTTTTCCTACTGAAAATGGTAAAGATAAATAAAAACATTTTTGAATTTCAGTCGAACATTGATTCAGAAACGCAGGCAGATGCCTTTAAATATTTTTGCTTGACATCTTAAAAATTTTAATTTCTTTTTATACGTCCTAGATTACAGACGGAAAATCACCTTATCATAGTGTTTTTGCTAAAATTTTCTGAATCAACAAAGAACCTTGTCTATCAAAAGTTATCAAAAATGAGCTGATTAATTCATGGTTATTGTAAGTCAATAAATAATGTTTTGTAAGTTAATCGATTGTAATGTGAACAACAACAAAAAGAAAAAAAGAAAGTGAAAATATGTTTAATCCCAATGGCCATATTCAAAGACTGGATTTTAAGAAATTCTACATCAAACAAGTATCAATTATATATATAAACAAATGTATCTGTTTAACTTTAAAACATACATTAATCACTTAATTTGTGCTCGTTTATTTTAAAGTGATACAGGAGGGTAAGTCGAAAAATAAGTTTCGACTGTGGTCAGAGTTGTGCATGAAAGTCGAAAAGTAGAATGAGACATTAAAGATAAGACATAACTTTATTTTTCCACATAAGTACCAAGTACAATGAGACATTTGTCATACCGCTTGATAAGCTTCAAAAAGCGCTCAGGAAAGACTCAGGGCTTTGCATACGAAGAAGCGTTTAACGGCTATGGGCGAAATACGACACAGCAGTTGAACACGCAAGACATCTAAACACTACTCGTTAGTGCATTGGGTATATGGTACTCGGTATTGTGACACCCTGCCGAAATTGAAAGATGCGATTCGGAAAAAGCGGCCCGGGCTTCTTAGATCTGGCGTTCTGTTGTTGGGTGACTCGGTAATGTCAACGCAAAACCGTATTGCAGCTCTTGGTTGGAAGGGTTGGCTTGCAAGATCCTCCATACATTCCTGATCTCGCACCAAGTGATTTTCATCTGTTTCCGTCTTTGAAGAAGTATCTCACCGGAAGGCGCTTTGAGATCAGTGCTGAAGTCAAACAAGCCGTTAAACTCTTGTTCCGTATGCAAAGCCCTTAGTCTATCCTGGAGGGCTTTCTGAAGCTTGGCAAGGGGTATGACAAATATCTCAATGTATTTGATACTTATGTAGAAAAATAAAATGTCTTATCTGTAATGCCTCATTCTACATTTCGACTTTCATACACAACTCTGAACACAGTCGACCGGGGAAACTTATTTTCCCTCTGACTCATCCTCGTATATTTATTCAAAAGAAATGGATAATTGCGTTGAAATTTTTAAACCTTATTTAGAATTATTCTTTTAAGTATGAGCTTACTTTTTTTCATGTCTTAAACAACTGCATTACCTTGGTTAAAGTTAATTATAAATTTTTCAGTTATTATTATGTTTTTCTATAGTACACAAATCACTCCAAAAATTTTTAATTTTTGCAAAACATTTTTATAAGCACCCTTATGCAAATTTATTGATGTAACTTTGAATACCAAATAGAAACTTTATGTTAAATTGTAATAAGAAAATTATTATTTCTTTCATTTGCCTTAAAAATCTCAGTTTGTTTGAAGCAATATTTTTTGAATATAATGCAGAACTTTAAAAAAGTACATTCTCTTATTCAAAAACATTGTTTAACTGTCTTCAAAGAGCAAAATTGAACAAAAAGTTCCTTTACAGACACTATTTTATGATCCAGTGATTTCAAATGTCTGTGGGAGTTGAGGAAACTCAGACGTCAAAGTTCTTTAAGTTTTGCATTTTTTATTTTACTTTTAAAAAATAGAGGGAACTTCGCAGCATCCATAAATACATTATTTATGAGAATTTGATAAGTAGAACGCTAGAAAATTGAACACAAATGTGATGTAACTATGATTCAGGTACACATTCGTCAAAATCAGTTTTGAATATAACATGTATTATGAAATACCAACTTTTTTATACAAATAATGTAGTTTTTCTGTATAGTATGTTCATATTTCACGAGAGTTTTACATTTTCTGTGCAAAAATTGTAGAACATTTAAATAAATAGTTACAAAATTTTAAAATAAAATTCTGTTTTTTAAAATGTTAATTTTGTCTAGTTTTGCATTTATAAATAATAAATGTAGTTCTTAAATTATAATTCAAGTCGATTTAGTACAAAGTAAATTATTGAGGATTATACTAAATTAGCTGCACATCTTGTAAGATAGTTATTATTCCTAAATTCTTATTGTTAGTATTTATGTTTATAGCTGTTATTTTTAACTTTAAAATAAATAAATGTTCATTTGTAGAGTACAAAAATAGAGCTTCTTTTGTCATAGTTTTTAAAAACTGAGTTCCTCTTAAACTAGGCGTCAAATTAACTGTTTAAATTCACCAAACACATTTCCTTTGTACATTTTTATAAAAAGAGTTAAGATATATGTAAGGAATGCTGTAATATCCTGTAATGATACTATTCAAAATGAAATAAAAATACTAAAAATTGCTGGCATAAAAATTTGGTACTTTAAATGGAAGATGTGAATCTTTGATAACACGTGTCGATGAAGTAGAGAAATAGTAAATAAAATTACTTCTAAGCAATCTAGAATTTAAAATTTGGAACTTAAAAAGTGAAAAAGTTGCAGAGAATAATCCAATTAGTTATGATATGGTTTTATATTGTGTTAAAAATTTATTTTTTACAAATCATAGATGAAAATATCTGTGTTTGCAATTTTCACAAAATTCATTTTTTGGTGATTCCGGTATACTTTTCTAAAAATCTATTTTACCTACAGGCTGGTATTTTGCATATTGTAAAATTTACAAATTTTCAATGAAGTGAATCAATTTTATTTTCGAATAAACATTCCCTAATTTTAAATATTGCACATTCCTGCATAATTTTTTTTTAAAAAAAAAAACTTTAAATCACAAAATTATTTTTTTCAATTCTTAAAAAATTTTTCTTTTAAATTTGATTTTATTTTTTATATGAACTGTTATCTTTACAAACACTCTACAAAATCTTAAATGAATACATGCTGAGGTATTAATACAAACTGTACCTAAAGGTAAAAACGTGACTCTAAATTAAAAAAAAAACATTTATTAATTATTAATTGCTCACACATATTTATTATTAACTTAAAATGGGATTTCTTACATTACCAGGTACATATGTAAATTTTTATGTAAAAGTACTACTAAATGTAAAAATGTTACTTCCATTGATTTTAAGTTAAGTGAGAACCATTTAAATTTGGTACAAAAATGTTTCTTTTTCCTCGTCGCATACACGTCCCAGTTACCTTAAAACGTATTATGCAGATTTTGATAGTGCTTAAGAATATTTTTTCCCATTTCAGTTAAATTCTGCAGTCATTGTGCATTATAGATCCTCCCTTTGTGGAATAACATACCTATTTTAATTTTTCAAAAATTAATTTGTGTTTTACTTTTAAGAAATTATTGTCACACAATTTATTTTTAATTTTTCTCACATTATTTATTTTGTTCAGTGATTTAAAAAAAGATAATTATATAGTTAAGGAATTGTATTTAAAAAATGTGATTTAAAACTTTTTCTGAATTTAAAACAATTACATGGGGGACAGAGACTGACCTAGGTCTTTGATATATATATAACCATCACTCAAAATTATAATTACGGAAAGGAGAAATGCGTAGCTGTTCTTAAAAAAATATTAAAAAATACAAAATATTACTCAAATATTTTGTGTAATTTATAATTTAATAATATTATGTATATTTTTTAAATATCAGGCATATTTAAAAAATTTAATGTTTAATATATTTTTAAGTGAAGCTGACTGCGGTGCCGTAGGGACTGGGTTCGAATCCCGGAGAAGGCATGGTTGTTTGTGTTGTAATCCTTTCTTCTGTCTGTGTTGTATGCCCTCCGTGTTATACATTGCGTGGTGCACGGGGTTTATAAATGTTAAAAAAAATATATATATTTTTAAAACTACTTTTTAGGTAAATGTTTTCATTTCAGAGACTTTTGTAAAAATAAAACTCATTATAAAAGGACTTTATTTCATATTATTTCCTGAAAAGTAACTTTAGAACATTATTACTAATTTGCTTTTTAAGTGCCTTATTAATTTTTAATTCAATTACTTTGTCTAGACTCTATAATTATTTTGCTGTTTCATCCCTCATGTTATTATTTTGTTTTAATTATCAAAATTAATTTTATGGCATCCTTTTCTAATTAAACCTCAATGAGACTTCATGAATTTTCCAACTTATTTAAATCTAGTTATTTTAATTACTTGATGCGTGGAACGACAAAAATCGAAAGCCTTTCTTTAATGGCCAATAACCTATGTATATGTATTAAGTGAAACGGGGAAGTGGTAGAAAATGTCACAAAAAGTTAAAGTTTAACTTAAAATTTTTTTCATTCGTTAAAGGACCTTAAAACACTACTCCTTCAAATACAATACGCATACATGTATTAAATTTGATTAAGGAAACTTCAAACTATCTAGTTGGTATGTATTTTAGGACGGGATATATATATGCGTGTGTGTATATATATATATATACATACATATACATATATATATATGTATATATATACAGATATATATATACATACATATACATATATATATGTATATATATATATTATATATATATATATATATATATATATATATATATATATTATATATATATATGTATTATATATATATATATATATATATATATATATATGAACAACTATTTTCAAGCAAATTTAAATGCTTGGAGCTATTTGAAAAAATGAAAACATGAAGCATAGTTTTTATGTGTTATGAAATTTGCCACTAAATTTTGCTAAAACTATTCCAAAAATGAAATGTTAGTTTATGTAAGATGTATGGATGTAACAAAACGCTTTTTTTGGAAGAAAATCCTTTCAAGTACTTTTTCTTAGTTTTTAAAATTTATAAATTCGGCGCCTTGGAAAAAACTCGACTGAAATTTATGTTCAGTGATACCCAAAAAATATATCGGAGAGAATTTTGTTCAAAAATACATTTTATTTATGTTGTTATTATATTTAAAAAAAAATAAATGGAGAATAATTTTCAATTTTTTTTTTACAATAAATTTTAAAGTAACAAATCAGACTTAAGAGAGTTCACTATTATTAAATTGTACAGGAATTTAATAAGATAAAGAAACAAGAAAAATAAATATTTCTTTGAATTAAAAGATTTTCCTGTGCAATAATGTGGAGGCAAAGTGAGCATAAATGTGTCATCAAGTTTTTTTTCTAGAACTTGCACTTGAGAAATGCGTCATTCTCTGGAGTAAAAATACTCTGAGAAAACACACAGGAGTAACAATAAATTAGAATCAATAAAACAAAGAGTAAAAAAGAAGCTTAAACACCATTAAAAAGTCAGTCATATTGCATAGCTTGTAACTACTCTCTGGCCCTCCAGTATATATTGTAGATGCTACCAGAGATAGAAGGGCAAATTTCCAGGTGCTCAGCATTCTTCAGCGCACAAAACACTATTTGGAGGAAGAAGACCTTTACGCCCGTATTCACCGCTAACCTGACCACCGGTTAGAGGAAGGAAACCTGGGTTTCGCG
>BMAO01008747.1:0-34041 GCA_019973975.1 Trichonephila clavata | reverse complement strand
CAAGCATGCAAATCTCGACTTTTTTCTCCTACAACTGACAGCTTTTCCCGGTTTTGAATTTTATTACTCATCATTCTTTTTCGGATGTTAATATTGTTTCTGTATTCCGTTTTGGTCGTTTATTGAGTTAAATTTCATGTTTTCTTTCCTGAAAAGGCACCTTCTGGTCGAGATTTTATAACTATTTTTTTACCGAAATTCCGTGAGCGCATCTAGTATATAGCCCATATACAAAATTTTGCATTCCGTCCACCCATTTGTGCTGTAGGAGGCCGTTAATAGGGAAGTTTAAATATAACCTTAAATGAATTCAAGATTTATATTCAGTAGTGTTTCAAAAGGTATCTACATGAGCTACGTCTAGAAAAGGAAACAAAAGAACTGTCGGAATTCAAACCAAAATAAATTCATAACGCTCAAGAGCAGGGTGATATCATACTATTCCGTATTTCCTTTTATAAAAAAACTCGTTAAAATCATCGCACAATGAATTTATAGATTACAGTATTAAAAAATAAGTTATTAAAAGTTTTTCAAATAATTCATTCTACAATAAAGACCCATTATGTTAATACAATTACTATATTTTACCGTAGAATTATTGATACTTCTTTACTTGACAAAACGTAGAATCAGAGTTAATTACAATTGGGATAGATTATAATAAAGGTTTTAAAGGAATATATCGGAACAAAATTTGTAAATATCTTATTAGTGGAAAAAAAGCATAGCATTTAAAATCCTGACTACAATTATACATAAAGATATAATCAATCATAATATATTATATGCATCGAAATCTTTTACCTAATAACTGAGTATATTTCTCTAATACGTATAAAATGTATTTTCAACATTAGCAGTTTGCTTACTTGGGAAGTGTAGCATACTTTTAACAGTCCATAGGAGACGGTATTTTTATAATTAACAATGCATTGATTTTTAAATACATTATTTTCCTTTATTGGAAGAACAGTAGTATGGATAGAAAAATAAATAATGAAACTACAAATAAATAATCAGTTAAGTATAAAAATCTATTAAAAATTACATATTAAAATGTTTAAAAATATTTAACATACATAATTTTTGAAATATAAGGTGTCATTAAAATATTTAAAACTAGAGAAATATGTTTAATTTATATTTACAAAGCTAAGCTTATATATATATATAACAATTGCGATAAAACAACACATACATAGTATGGATATGTATATACATATATAAAGTAGAAAAAAAGCAACTCACTCACACATCATGATATCTCCAAATCTATTAAACCTACATACTTGAAATTTGGCAGGCATGTTCCTTTTATGGTGTAGAGATCTGCTAAGAACGAATTTTGCGGTAATAGGTCCCAAGAGCGTTGAGGTGGATTAACGGACTTTGAGGGAGATTAAGGGGATAATTATTGTAACTATTAGATAATTATTTCCCTTTTTAAACTATTAGGCATACAGTCTGGAAATTTGACAAGCATATTCTTTCTTTGAGTAGAGATCCGCTGCAAAATGGGTTTCGTGAAAATCAACTCCAAGAGGCGTTGTGGGGGCTTCAGGAGTGTTAAGGATACATATTCCCGTTTTTGAACTATTAGACATACAGACTTAAAATTTGGTAGGCATGTTTCTTCTATGGCGTACAAATCTGTTACGAAATGGGTTTTGTGAAAATCATCATCCCCAAGGGGTTTGCAAGGGATTAAGGCCGTTATAAATAAATATTCACGTTTTTTAACTATTAGACCTACATATTTGAAATTTGCTGTGTTATATTTCTTTTAAGGATTAGAGAACCGCTACAAATAAGGCTTTTACGAAAATTGACCCTCAAAGGGGTTACGAGGGGTTAAAGGGGTGTTACAGATACAAGAGAATCCCGTTTTTGAACTATAAAACCTATACTTGAAATTTAGCTGGCATGTTTCTTTCATGGAGAAGAGATCCACCGAGAAAGTGTTTCGCAAAAATTGACATCCAAAAGGGGTTGCGATGGCATTTTATAAATTAAAAAAAAAACCTTAAATGAATACCTAAACCTATAAACTTGAAATTTAAAAGACATATAAATTTTGCTGTGCAAAATTTATATGTTTTCTAAAAGAGAGAGGATTAGATAAGAATCAGGTCAGATAAGAAGGAGGTTTTCAAAAGAGGACCCAAATGGATGTTACGGGGGCTTTATAGATATTAAAAAATGGTTTTTTAAACTTTTAGAACTACAGATTTCAAATTTGGCATATATGATTTCTTGTAATGCAGTGATATGCTAAATATCTTTTTTTTTTACTTAATTTGCAATTCACTTAAATTTAACACACACAAAAATTTATTTTTTCTTCAATCTATATTGTTTTATTTTTCAATTTACCCGTGCAAAGATCGGATATACCAGCACGTACGTACATATATTCGATATTTGTACTCGATATTATCCAAAAATGTATATAGTTAATAAAAATGTTCATAAACTCTCTTGATAAAATGTATGTAAGTAAGTCCCTTGATAAAAGTAAAAAGAAACTCCTAGTTATATTTCAATTATTAAAAAGTCAACAGTGTCTACTAATAAAGAGCATAAAAATAAAAAAAAGCTTAAGTACAAAAACATTTTTGAGAAATTAACACTAATGGGAGAAATCATTAACTATAATTTACAAGTATTTGAAGATAATTAAAATAGGAAAATAATTATTCAATATAAAAAAGGGATAGAAAATTTGTAAGAAGGGTAGATCTATCTATTTCATTAAAAAAACTATAATAACTTTATTTTCAAAGCTTTATTTAAGAAGTTTATCTCACATTTAAAAATGTTTATATTAACCTCTTTTAAGTTTAAATTTATATTATTAACTAAATAAAATATATTTTCCCGGTAATTTACATTAAGGAACCTAAATGATTAGTAATATTAATACTGCATGAGAAGTATTTCTTAAAAGAACCAATTCTTTTCTTTATATGTACCTAATTACGGTAAAATATCATAGATAAATTCTCATCAGATTCTACCTTTTTGGGCTAATATTTTCTCAAGAAATTCTTCATCAAGCGGCAGATAAATTTTTTTTTATCCCGTACTTCAGAAGAAGCAAACCGTTTCTAATAACTTAATTAATGAATAAGCCGCCACCGATAAGCTCTTTCTACAAAATATGTTTACCTAGTTTCATTTTGAAATAAATTCTTTTTCTTAGAAAAATATTCATAGTTAGCAAAATTATTCAGATATTCCATTTGGCAGAGCTCCACTTTGTTGTTAATGTTTCCCTCATTTAATATTACTTGACTACTTCAACAAAGTGTTGTAATAATTGGATAGTTTTTAAGACTTCGGGCACTATGCATAAAAAAGTGTTCATAATTAGTGAGATGTAGTTAACTACTTTCAAATAGATTGCCCTGATTTTGTTTTTATTATTTGTAGTTTCAAAATTTATTCTTCATTGGATTATTGGCTCTTCATCTGAAAGGAATTCAACAAAATCCAAGTAGTTGGAATTAATAAAAGAGATAATTCTTGATAATTTTTATATTAAGAAAATGTCTTAAGAGTTTGAGGTATCATTTGAAATTTCAATAATTTTTTCTTCATTTAGGCCGTAGAATAAAATAATATATTATTTTGAACATTGTGTATCATAATACACATTATTCTTTCAAGTCGAGTGTAGAAATGGTATTACTAACTTTATATTAAAAGAGAGAGAAGTGTGAGTTTATGATTCTTCATGGGCATGTTATGTGTTGGATGAATAATTGAAATTTCTTTCAGTTACACTTCTTTGAAGTTTTAAGACTTTATATTTAGCTTCAAATAAAGTTACTTTTCCCTGTTGTAGACACTGTAATAAATCTAGCCATATATGCTAATATGAAAATTTCGAAAATATGCAGTATATTTATTTGAATGTAGAAAATGTGTAAATCTTAACAAGAATTTTTTTTTTCCTTTTAAATTCGTTTAATTATGACGAAATGTCCCCTTTTATACTAAAAACTATATTCTTTACTATATATGTTTCTATGTCCTAAGCACTTGTTTGTAGTTGTTAATCTTAAGGGGCACAATACGATTCAATTGACAAAAATCGGTCAAAAAATCAAATTTAATTTTTTTATCTTAAATTATTTTTTATATACCTTTCTATAACCTGACAAAATTTGAAAGCTCTAAACTAAAATAAACACAAAATTATGATAGCTTTTGCGTGTGTTTTTATTCACATCCCTATGGCAAATCAAAACTTTAAACTTACTTATCTCGGAAAGATAAAACAACTAGTTTGTCTTCATATAAAATCATAAGGCTTTTTTTCTACTGCGCTTAATGCTTTGAATTTTTTTTACTTATTACTAATAGTACATGTAACAAAAGTTGGTATGCATTTTTAAATCAAAGCAATACTTATTTTTTAAAAAATAATTGAACTCAGAATTTGTAAATTTTTTAAGGAATTTTCAATATGCTTTCAGAAAAAGAAGTATTGTACAAATACCAATCATGGTATCGCAAAACCCATACCAACTTTTGTTATGCATAATTTGAGGTATTTGTAAATCAAATTTCATGGGTGTACGTAAATATTTGTATGAGAAGTAGCATTTTAAAATTACTTCACAAATTTGAAGTTTTTTCCATAAAAATTAAATGCCTAGCGTTTTATGAAATTTTGAGCACAAAATCTGTTTTATATAGTATACACACATAAGAGGCAACCAAAAAATTTTTGGAAAATTCTTAAATTAAATTTTTTTGCTTAAATCGTACCATGTCCTCTTAAAATTTAGAAAAAATATTTTTCATAAATGGTTTTTAGACAAAATAAATATTTGCATGTTCTCAAACCAAGAATGATTCTTAAATTTTTCATCCATTTATCATAGCAAGCTATAAATGTGTTTATAATATTATTTATAATGTCCCCTTTTATACTAAAACTATATTCTTTACTATATATGTTTCTATGTCCTAAACACTTGCTTGTAGTTGTTAATCCTTAAAATTACAACAAAAATATTTTTGATAAATGGTTTTTGGACAAAATAAATATTTGCATGTTTTCAAACCAAGAATGATTCTTAAATTTTTCATCCATTCATCATAGCAAGCTATAAATGTGTTTATTATATTATTATAATAATTGCATATGCAATTAATTTTAAGCTTTACCAATGCATTTTTTTACTCTTTCTTAACGCTTTACTCTTTAAAAAAGTACTATGCAGGAAAAATATATATCTATTATAATTAAAAAAAAATTATCGTAAAATCAGGCGTATAAAGCGCACCGCCGTATAACGCGCGCCTATACTCTCAAGCTACACTTTTTAATTATAGGTACATTCGCCGTATAACGCGCACACCCTTTTTTACGAAGAAACATGGAATGTACGTATACAATGCTCTTGAATAAATGACTCAGAAAAGTAATTTATTCGAGATATTATTCCGGGTTTTTGTAAACTAGAATATTTCTAGAGCTACAACTTTAAAAACTCATAAGGTATTCATTACTTTTAAATAAACAGTATTTCAATCTATGTAGATGTCTAATTTTTTTTATGCTCGTCTCTTTTTTTTTTATTTTTAAAGCTATCATTTTTATATACGGCATATAACGCGCACCCGTAAATTTCGATCAAATTTTTTGTGTTAAAAGTGCGCTTTATACGTCGGATTTTACGGTATTCAAAAACTTATTCATGGAAAGATAAAAGTTTTTAAATTTGAAACTGAATTAAATTGTTCTTCTAAGTATGATTTTATGATAAAGAATATTTTAAATTGGGAAATGAACGGACAAACCAGGGGTAGGCTAATTATTTTTTCTTTGTACAGTCGATCATCTTTTTCTCATTTAAATGCGCCATGACCGACTTTTTTTATTATATGCATTGTATATATGCAGGTGGATACAAAAACATTATTTTAGTGAGAGATGCCTCTAAAAAGGAATGGGTATATAACACAAAAATGTATGCAATCATACATTGCAAAATATACGTAAAAAAGCGCCGTTTTTTAATCACGCAACCTATAGAGTGCCTGATCTAAACATTTACTTCACAATCAACCGTCTATTGCAATTAACAAATTGGCCAACTTTTGTATAAGCAAATGTATTCAGAAAAATAGACAGAAAAAGATAAATGATAAAAATGGGCAATATGGTAAAAATGCTGCAGGTAATAAAAAAAAACTGAAACAGTGGAAACAAATACAGTGCAGCTCGAAATTGAAACATGATGCTGATGCTGTGCTAAGAAAACATATTTTAATTTTAGGCATGGATGAAAGATATATGATTTACCAAAATATTTTGGCCAGAAAAAATATCCCTTGCACATATAGGAAATGAAAAGTTACGCAAGTCCATTTCATGCACACCAGTTTTCCCCCCTATAATTTCAAATATATACGAAACATTGATATAACATGCTATGGTCAAAGTAAATAGAAGAAAAAACACCACGTTTCATTAATAAAAAAAATTATTTAACAAGTTAAATAAAGAAAAGAATCAATTTATTTTACTGTAACATTTATGTATGAATCAAATTATGAATAATTATTTTGATGAACACAATGAAGAGTTAACAGTACAGCAAGAATAATATAAAATTATGCCGAATAAAACTTAATCCAACAAAGCACAATAAATATATTTAAAAAAGTATTTTTTAAAACCTGACGACGGAAGAAGAGCCAGAAACTGTTAAATTCAGTAACGTCAAAAATGTGCTATTAAAAACCAGCAAGTATAAAAGTATGAAATATTATCAGAAAATCTTTGAAAAAAAAGTTATTTCTGTTTTTTAATAAAATCTCTGAAATTTTATCATATTTTTACACGTCATTTTAAAAGCAGATTTGCCAACTTGAATATACAATGCCGTCGTGTTGTATGTACAAAATGCCATCTCGTTGTTTCTAAAACATTTATTTTTACTTTCAAATCTAAGAATAAGAAAAAAATAGTTTTTTTTGCTTATTTCAGTGCGTAGTTTACTTTTGAGAAATTTTATTTTCTGATATGCGTATCTAAAGTAATTATTATTGAATCATTTTATTCGATGTTGCTTGTCCAGAAACTTTTCATGAAATAAAATTAAATCTTAGCTTCAAATACAAAGAAAATAAATTGTGTACAAAAACATGTGAAATCTAACGCTTTGTTGCAGGTTTTGAACCCATGGGCATAAATGCATTTCTATATATGTGACTTTCTATCTAGATTAGCGATTTTAAATGTAGTACTTTTTTACTTTCCGGATGTAGTTTTTTAATTTGTTATTATGGGTTTTACTTAGCAGAATCCAGTGACTCAAGAATACGAAGTTCAAGACCTGAATCAGTCGAAGATTACTGCAAGCAATGTTGAAAACTATTGACAAGTAAATATGATCTATTCAACGAGATATAGCTTACATACAACAGCTAAAAAAGAGAATATGAACATGAACGAAGTAATGCAGCAGAGAGTGTTTCAATAGTCTCAACCAATCAGCACTCCCGACTGCATTTCCTCAATTTTTTCTTCAGGTATATATATAAATCCTGTCTCATTTCATTGTTTATAAATTGGGGTGCCTAATTTTAACTATTTGTTTGCTTTGAATTTCAATTAATATTTAAACGAAATTGCGAGAGTTTCTATGTTACAAGAATGAACAAAATGAGGAAACTGACACATCCGCTCCTACAAATCAAGCTCTCAGTAAACACCCTTCTCGCACATGTACGCTTAAGTAACCAACACTAAATAATATAATCTTTGGAAGAAAAATGTTTGCCTTTTGTTTGGTACGTTTCAAAAAATTTGACTAAATATGCAAGTTATGATAATTTTGAATACCGATTTATAATTAAACCGTTTAAAATGAAATATTAGAAGTAGGAAGATAAATCTGTTTTTTGAATTATTTTGATACAAATTTCACTTGAATAAAGTTATATTCTACATTTTTACAATTGCTCATTTTATTTTTCTCCAGAAAGTTGCATATTTCTTGTGAAAATCATCTACAGTTAAGCAAAACTCTATTAAGACATAACTTGCTTCACCTTTTCCTTAGTAAACTATTCTTTTTTAATTAAACTCTAAAAGTTTAATTGACACTAGATATAATGTAGATTTTTTTAATCACTTGATTTAATAGAAAACTAGGATGAGGTGGAATATCTGTTTAACAACCTAATATAATACGATGTAAGAATTTTGATTTATTTTTATTCTTAGAGTACGTTTTAAAAGGTGTAATTTAATATAACATATATTTATAATTATAATAGTAATGTGACAAAGGGGGATATTCAGCAGATTTTATTTTATGAGTTCAACAAAACCAACAATGCAAAAATAAATACAATGAATGTTAATGCGATAGATGAGGGATATACAATATGTAAGGATCATTATCACTAATGGTTCCAAAAATTCCTGCACTTCAAATTCCTGCAGCTTAAAAGTAGAGACATTTCTTTGAAAACCTTTAGAGCTCTACGGGAATGTCCTGGAATTCTTGTAAGACAAATTCTCATCGTAACTGTTGGGATGTTCATTTAACCATTCACTGGCAGATGCGACTCATCAAAATAATGTACGAATTGGTTCAACATGCTTCGCACATGAATTAAACAGTTTCATATTAGTATGTGAAATATTGAAATAATTTAGAGCAAGGGTAGGCAAACTTTTCCAAGGTACGGGTTGCTTCTCATTACTTCAAGGTGTAGAGGTCTACCTAGTGGCGTTGGTGTAGTCAGCTAAGAAAAAGGGTCTACAATATTTTTATTATAAGTTAAAAATAAATACGGAATATGTACTTACCTACATAACTACAATGAAATAAACTTATACTTTTAAGACCACGTTTAAAGTAAACTGCAAGATACAAATGAAATAATAACCACAAAAATAATAACATCAAATGATGTATTTATTACAAAATACATTAAAATATAAATTATTTTCATCTAAAGTTAATGCACATATTTATAGTGAGTAGAAGACTTACTCTGTATACTGTCATCCAATCTTGAATATTTCGGTAAAGAATTACTAACTGCTAATATTTGGTCGGTTACTACAAAATGTCTTTGCGGTCTACTGGTCGACCGATATCAACTTAATGCCTGCCCCTGATTTAGAGGAATCTATCTTTTCAATAAATTAAAAAATAATGCACAAGTAGAATTTTTTAAAATAGATTAATTATTATTATTTAAAAAAAAAATAGCTTTATGCATAAACTAAGAGATAAAAGTTTACGCCGGAGCTGTAATGCCCCTACATCTTCTTTTCTTTTTTCATGTTAAAACTAATTTCAGTTTAATCCAATAGTACATGATGTAATCCTTGAATACATATAAACAATGTTTCTGACTCTCTAGTAAATATTCCTCTAGAAGCACAAACATTTTTTTTCTTCTGATAGAAAGTTTTTAGCTTAAAATTTTGTAATCTTCGTTTCCTACACAGGGGGAAAAAATGAAGAATTTTTCCATTAATTAACCAGAGAAATGAAAAAAGCGATAATAAAATTTGCGTATAGAGATATGAAGGGAGGAGGGGTGAAGATACGGTACCGTGAAAAAGCTTATTACGAACTACAAAAATCTGTGTTATTAACAAAGCTAATGCCTCTACACGAAGTCGAATTAATACGATAATGAAAAGAGATATAAAATCCAAGCCCATGAAAAATTGCAGAGACAGAAGAAATAATTTACATGCTGAAAAAAGTGACAGAAAAAAATAGAAGAGCCTCGGAGAAAAAAAATCTTAATTATGGAAAAAAAAAAGAAAAAGTGGACAGTGTTAAATAATGTAGCTGAAGTAAAAAAAATACATTACTGAAGCACTTTTAGTTAAAGAACTGATTGGGGAAATTAACGTAGAAAGGATAGAAAAAAAAGAACTGGCCATAATTTGTAAGTCTTCGGAGTTAAAAACTAAGAAAATGGCTATTGAGTGGAAAGAAATGGCAAAAGTAACAATAAAATAAGATGAAGAGAGACGATAGAGTTAATTTTCTTCTTTTTATATATAACCCCAGATAACAAAAAGTTAAATGAGATTGTAAACATAAGTTAAATACCAAATTGTAGCCTTAGTAATGACTAAAATAGGAAATGAAGACTTACAAATGTTCGTTTGATTTATTTGTCCTTCAAAGAAATATATATATATATATATATATATATATATATATATATATATATATATATATATATAAAGATAAATTTAAAAGATAAGACATATTTTCTTTTCCTTATTAAAATTAAATACGATTGAATATCTAAACAAGCGAAATAGGAATATTTTTGAATAGATTTATTTAAACAATGGTTAAAGCTATAGTAACAGTTGAAGTAAAATTTGCAGTCCCGTGTTATATTTTCAATCCCGGGATTTCGGGATTACATTATCCCTCTGGGATTAGGGTTAAATTATTTATGAAAAATGCTTAGACATTAGCGTAGTTGAACTTAAACAATATAACTGAAATCAGAATTATTATATAAAAATTTGGGTTAATTGTATTTTTTATAGAAAACATTAATAAAACTTAATTCTTCATAAAAAACAAATAAAAAATAGTACATAATGAAATTAAAAGAAATATTTCTTCATTCCTTGTGTTTCTGCAGATAAGTTTTTAAAAAACACGCCTAGCATTTCATCGTTCAATTGGCTTCTTATTTTTTTCACAAATTGTTCAGCCGAAGAAAATGCTCGTTCAGATTTTACACTAGTAGGTTTTGTCCTCATTCACACAATGGAGGTATGTTCTTTCGAGGTATTCAATACATATCCCTACATTTTCAAAAAGAGATATTACTTTTGAATTTTTGATGACAGTGTCTCAAATCTAATAAACTGCATTGGTGGATATCCCTCTTTGATACCTTTTTTAAGTTCTGCGAAATTTGATGGTTTTTGTACACGCATTGATTCAGTTATTAAATTAGTTGAAATCACTTTCAAGATTTACCTCATTTAAATTATAAGAACTGTTTGAAATTCTAAAAAAATTTTGACCTTTTCCACTGAACACCTCCTCTCGCAAAAAAAATACATATATAAATTTGCTAAAAATTAAATTCTTAGAAAATTTTGATCAGAAAAAAATTTAAAAATATAGTTTAGACAAAAATTAAATTCCGGGGTTAGTTATTTTAATCCCGGAATTTGAAGAAACGCTAGGATTCCGGGGATGCAAACCCCCTAAGTTTCAGCAATTCTTGAAAATCTCTGGATTTCAAAAAATGTATTTTCTAAACACTTTTTAATTTTTTTAATCCTTACTAAATTATGAGATTTTAATATTTTTCATACTCTATCTTTTATTGCAAAGTTATTTTATTAGTTAAAAATTATTTTTCATCTTCTTTATGTTTTGAAATCAATTTAAAATATTTTTATCCTAAATCAAAGACCTAAAATATTGCTGAATAATTTTCTTCTAATTCAATTTATTTAAAACTTGTATGAAAAAGTTTTGATTTTTTTTCCAAAACGTTTTCATTTGAACTCTTTGAAATTAAAAAAGAAAAGTATTTTATAGTTTTCTCAATTTTAATTGTATTACTTCCGCAAAAACATAAATAAATAAAGGTATTAATAATTAATTAATTCAATTCCACGAAAAAAATTTTTATACGAACGTACTGCAGTTCTCATTAAAAAAATTTCTCAATTTTCCATTTAAGATCTTTTGCTAAAAGTTTCGGAGGATTTTCTGTTAACCATTAGATACTATAGCACTTTCTACTCAACACACTTCAAAGATGCTTGAACTAATCTATAAAAAATTTGTTTTCGAAAAATTTACAGAAATTTTATTATAGTCAAAAATTATTTTTAAATATAACAGTAAAGAATATAAATTAAAACCTACTGACATGTTTAGATAATTCAAATTATCGTATCATGTATTTCTATAATTAAAACGTTATCCTCTTATCTCTATAATTCAATTCAAGAATTATTCAAAAATTTAATTACGATTCTTTAAGTGGCGGCATAAGAATAAAAGGAATTTAAGATATGTACTTTTATTTTTTTAAATAAGAACTAATAAGAGGACATTTTGTATGAAGACTATTGCAGAATAATGTTTCACAGATTAATCGTTTGCTTTTAAGAAATTAATATATGGCCGCAGATAAGGGTTTCTGTCGAATATCTCTGGAACTGTAATCGGACTTAAGAAAATTTAGATCACAAAGTATTCAGCAAATTTTTCATTGATATATTATTAAAAAATATAAATAATTAATGAACTTTACGACGGTGCCCAGTTTTAATTCATTAGATTAATCAGTTAATTAACAATATAATTCATAGTTGTGTGTAATCTATTACAAAAATGATTTATTTTTTTTATCGAGCCAAAAAAAAATAAAGAAATTAAGAATGGATAATTTTTAGCGTCAGTTTAATTTAAAACAAAACAAAATTCATCTTGCAAAGCTTTAACTGAAACATATTTTTATATATAAACTAGATAAATAAATAGCCATTAACTTCCTTTGCAAAATACCCTTGCCTCGGTTCCCTTTTAAAACAAATATTCACTATTTCTCAAGAAACAATTCCAAGCAAACTTAGTTATTTTAAGCATTCTTGGTGGCAGAGCTCAGCTTTATTATTAACTTTTATTTTATTTAAAATTATCCGATTGTTTCGACTAAAGTTTGCATTCACTAGAAAAGTTTGAGGACTTTAAGGACTTAACCTCGAAAAATTTTAATAATTATCGGAGACGAGAGCTTGTGAACAACTCATTTCCGTGAAAGTTTTCACAGCTTTATTTTTGTTAGTAGTGGTAACAAATTCTTTTCGACTCGCTAGTAGAAACTTATTAGATGGCTGTGTTCCCTAAAAATTATAATAAAAAATCGTAATATTCAAATTGCTTTAAGATTTTTTTTTCTCTTCATGAAAATTGATGCTTAAATTAAGATGTTAGGCTTAATTCTTTCTTTTTTTCTCTATGTTACTAGCTACTATTTGCTTTCCCCCCTTTGTGTTAATCATTGTTGAATTGCATAGTTATATTTCCATTGAATAGTTCTGCATTCTAGATTTTACGATACATTTATTTTGAATGTTATGTGTAAGTATTATTGCTAGAATTGAATTTTCACATAAAAGTTAAGATTGATATTTATCCCTCTTAAATTTCAGAATAATCTTTAGTGCAAGCATTTAAAGGGAATAAATATAATTGTAGCATTGGGGAAAGTGTAAGAAAACATTTAAAACTTGTTGAAAAAATACTTTGTTTTGACAAATATTCAATACAAAGAATGATATACAGTCGACTCTCGCTAATTCAAACTTTCGATAATACGAACCTCTCTCTAATTTGAAGTATATGCTCAACCCCTAGTAAAACTCTTGATGTTTCGTACTAAAACAATGCGTTTTGGTACACTCAATATTTCGTAGTAAACTCTATGACTGGCTAGGTTACCACACGCAATATATATATAATTCGAAATTATCTAAAATAACTCTCGACACTTCGAACACTCATTATCATGTAGCCCTGTAGCAAACAGGTTGGAGCTTATATGTTTTGTGTTGTATTGTCTCTGCTCGTCTCCCCTGTACGTAGCCCCTTTGATGACCTTTCTATCTGTTTATCTAAATGTGTTCCGGTTCCCATGCAAAAAGACACTTTTATTGCTTTCCTTCTTCAAGTGGACAATAGACCATCCTCACTTGTTGTAAACCGTCCATATCTTTCATTTAACACCTAGCCTTGCTACACATGTGTTCAGAAAGGATAGTCCACTAATGTTAAGAAGAAATGCGTAGGATTCTGTATTTTGCTTCGGAGTGACATAACGATCTATGACTCATATGTATGACTTATAGCGTGTGGCACCAAATTTAACCTAGGCTGGACTGTACCTGCCTTGAAGAATCAATGGTTTGGGGACAGTATACGAGGGAACCAATAAATTCGTCAAAAGAAATTAATTATGTACAGTATGTATTCTTTTAATAACTGTTTTTAATACATAAATGTATTCTTTTAAAAATTGATTTAATATATAAATGTATTATTTTAATACAGAGCTTTTAACTTTTGTATAATATGTTTTCTTATAAATACTGTGGACAGAACTATTTTGTTACAAATGTATAAACAATTTTATACATTTGTACAACTGTTGTTTTATTGCATAATTTCAAATTTAAACGTGCTAGAAAAAGTTTTTCTTCGTGTATTTTGGGAGTTTTTTCCTACCCTCTTGATAATTCAAAGTTTTTCATTGGTCCGTCCAACTTCTTATTATCGAGAGTCATCTGTATATTACTTTAAAATTAATACAAACCAAATATTGGAAAATTATTATTTTAAGTGTATGATAAATTTCAAAGATATAAAACGTATTTCAATGCATCAAATGTATTTTTCTTGAAAAGTTGCATTAAAAATTTACGGAATAGAAAGTCCAGTAAAAATAACTCCAATTTACTCGATTACTTATTATCCACTGAAGAAGATACAAGGTTTTAACTGGATTACCAAACACTGAGAAGGGACAGACATCACTTTGTATGCAAATAAATATGCAAATGGAAGTGCTTGTAAACTTTCATTTTTGTAGAAAAAGAAGTGTTTCCTAATGTAGTGGGAAAGTTGAAGGAAAATGTTGAAATTAAAGTTCTTCAGAGCTGCAGATCTTTGATACAAGGACTAGGGAAATTGACAATTTTGGAGGATCGGAATATCTTTAAGTGTCTAAATGGATTTAAACAACTGTTGCTCTGCATGTTTCAAATTACTACGTGAGTCAGATATTCAACACAGAGGAACGATATTTTTAGAGATAGACTTGAGAGATCAAATCTTTGGGAACTGCTGATTGTGTTATCTCAATATGGACCCGGGCTTTGAACATCGAGAATGTCTATTCCTGTTGGTATTTATTTTGAAACATGTAATTTATTCTGTTCTAGAATATGTAAAGCTATTTTTGAAATGCAACGCAGGGATTCTAGATGTAAACGCATATTCTTTATTTGCTTGATGTATTCTTTAATAAAATTTATTTAAATAATTGAAATTTATTTTAACAGTTTGTTGCTTATACTCAACCAAACATCATCGTAAGTTCATATATTAATTAAGTTGCAGCTTGTAAATCTACTAATTTTTTTTATTTTTTATTTCTTTAAATATCGATTGTTTGCTATAGCTCTTTTAAATGCGATGCAGAATGAAATCGAATGAAAACATTTAATTTTCCCGCAAATAGTGCCGACTAAAATGGTTGTTTAAGAGAGCCTCAAATGAAATGCTGTACTAAAGAAGTAGCGTTGAAAGTTAACAGTGTCTTTAGCTTTATAGTTTTCAGGCGTAAACCATTTTTTTAAATAGGTTTTGAAGTGCTTAATTTTTTAAAAAAAATATTTAAGAACATAAACATTTTTCTATATGTATCATATAATTTTTCCATATTTTACACAAAGAAAATAAAAAAGAAGACTTCCATCTTTTGACAGCGTCGTCCTCGTCTCTTGACCATGGTTAAAAATTAAGAGGTCAGTCACCAAAAACCCTCGTGTAGCTGAAAAGTGCGACGTTAATATTCACTCACTCACTCATTCATGTCTTGACACTTTAGAACTGGTTTTATTTCCAAGGGATAATTGTACAAAAGTGATCTAATTAACTGGGACAAATGATAAAAACGATTTTTTTCTAAAACCCTAGCTTTTAATCATTACATATCTTAAGTAATCAAAAAATCTCTATAATAGTACGAAATGTGTCCTCCTATAGTAGAAATTACCTTTTCAACTCGTCTTGATATTGATTCTACTAGTGCAGCGCACATGTTCTTAACTTTATCATCGTGAACCTACACTTGTACAGCACTTTTTATTATTGTTATGTTATCGCGCAGCTCATCTTAGCTACATGATTCTTGAAAATATGTCACAAATTCTCAATAGAATTTAGGTCTGGTGAATTAACAGGCCAATTGAACACTTATATTTTATTTTGCCACATAAAAATCTGGACCACTATCGAATTGTGACAAGAAGCAAAACCATTCTGAAATGTTTCATCAAATGCTTCCTTGGATGAAAAAAAATCTACTGCGTAATATTTCTAAATATTTGACATAATTCATCATGCCTTTAAAAGGAACAAATATTCTAGCACCATTTGTAGTGAAAAACCCCAAAACATCTGCTTAGAAGGGTGTTTTACAGGCTGTTGGATAGGATATGGCAGAAGACTGTCACATTCACTTCGTCTAATTACACTTGATTTGTATCCCTGCACAAATAAATGCTTTTCATTACTGAAAACCCCCTTCTTTTAGTCGTTAACAGTCCAGGATGGGTATATTTGACCTATGCTAAAAGTTCTTTCATCGTTTTCTGAGTTAGAAATTACTTTTCCCTCGGTTTTGATGCCTTAAGACTAACTTCCCAGAACCCTTTCGGTACAGTTGAGGTACTCGCTTCAATTCATTATTCCAATAAATCTATTTGAAGGTCTGAGCTTGTCTTACTGTGATTTATTTTACTGTTTCTTATAAGATTTTTTTCAGCTCTTTGAGTAATTTTCCGTTTCAGGACAATTTTTTTTGGAGACGATGATCTCAGGAATCTTGAAATGTTCTTAAGGTAACTGGGACGTGAGGTCTTTAAATTTTGCATTTTTTTATTTTACTTTTAAAAAAAAGAGGGCACTTTGCTGCTCTATAGATGTATTATTTATGAGAATTCGATCAAAAGAATACTAGAAAATTGAATTTTAAAATTGTAAACAAATGTGATGTAACTGTGATTCAGGTACATTTTCTTCAAAATCCAAAGTGTATTCAATATGTATAGTAAAAAACTAATTTTTCTATTTGAAGGATGTAATTTTTCTATATTATATCTTTTCTGATTTATAGAAAATTGTGCCTTTTTTGTGCAAAAATTACGGAAAATTTAAATGATTTGTTGCAAAATTTTGAAAAAAAAATTTGTTTTTTGAAATGCTTATTATGTCTAGTTTTTCATTTATAAATACTAAGTGTAGTTTTTAAATTATAAATCAAGTGGATATAGTACAAAGTAGATTTGGAGGATTATATTCTAAATTAAATACACAGCTTGAAAAATAGACATTTCGTTTTTCCTAACTGCTTATTGTTAACATTTGAATGCTCATGAATATTTCTATATGTTTATTACTTTTGGTTTTCCATTAAAATAAATAAATATTCATATGCATGAATACAAAAACAGAGATTATTTTGTTATAATTTTTAAGAACTGAGTTCCATTTAAATTAAACATCAAATTAACTTCGTAAATTCATCAAAGACATTTTTTGTGTATTTTTATAACAATAAACATATGTGTAAGGAATTTTGCAACATCCTGTAATGACGATGTTCAAAGTGAAGTAAAAATACTAAAACTTATAGGCATAAAACTTTGGTATTTGAATGGAAGAAGATGTGAATCCTTAATAACGCGTATCGATGAAGTAGGGAAAGGTTAATTAAAAAGATTTCTAAACAATCTAGAATTTTTAACTTACAATTTAAAAACTGATAGATGACGCAAAATAATCTAATTGACAATGATATGACTTTATATTGTATTAAAATATATTACTTTACAAATCATAGATGAAAATACCTTCATTTGCAATTTTCTCATAACGCATTTTTTGGGGGATTCCGGTATACTTTTCTCAAAATCTACTTTACCTATAGTACTGATATTTTGCATAATACAAGACTAACAAATTTTTAACAAAGTGAATGAATTCGTTTTTAAATAAACATTCAGAAATTTTAGATATCGCACAATTTTTGCATAACATTTAAAGGAAATTTAATTAACTAAATTAAAAATTTTATAAAGTTTTATAAATTTATATTTTAAAATTTCATTTCGTTCATTTTATGATTATAAAAGCTCCGTGAAATTTTATAGCAAAATATGCAGTAGATTTTATGCAAAGTGTACCTAAAGGTAAGAACATGCTTGAAAATAAAAAAATAGTTATTGATAATTATTGCTCTTACAGATTTATTTGTAATTTGAAATGAATTTTTTTACATGAACAAGTACATAAATATACAGAAAATTCAACGTAAAAATTTTATTTATGTTGCTTTAAATTTAAATAAGTGAGAACCATTTAAAGTTGATGCAAAAAAAGTTCATTTTTCCTTCTCGCAGACATTCCAGTTACCTTAACATTCTTGAAGCACTTGATTTATCAACACCAACTACCGTAGCTATATCTCTCATAGTCATAGAAGTGTATTCATTAAGATCGATTATTTTAGTACGTTTCCTGGGAGTAATGTCAATCTCTGAACAAGCAAAAGTAACACGCGTTACTTAGAAAGCAAAATTTTAACCACCAAATACCTCATTAAAAGCTCACAACTGTATTACTAATGAACTAAAACCAATCAAACGAGTAATTTATAGTCAAGATCAAACCGTCACAATACTTTTGAGTAAGCAAAACAGTTTGAGGTGGTTCGGGACATAACTGGTAATGTAATCACACACCAACTCTGTTGTATCAATATGTTTGTACCAATTAATTCGAGCAGTATAGAGTTTAAAGAAATTTTTATTCACGATATACTGTATATTTTCGGAATTTCTTAACTATTATACGGGGTGTCCCAGGATCATTGGGACAAACTTTAAGGGGACGAAACGATCAGACTCTCCCAGCAAATCATAGTCAGTCCTGTATTACTTCTGCGCTGGGTAACGATGTTCAAAAGAGTTCTTAACCCTTCGCGATGAAGGACGTAAACGCGCGCTTACCGCCAGGGTCGAAAGTTTCTATCGCAAGTGGCACTCAGGCCAGAGGGTTTTGTGTAATTTTAAACCTAAAAATACCGAAATATAAACTCGTTGTTCAATATTGTTCTGCATATTATACGAACGGTATATGCTTTATATATTTCGCATTAATATACTTTATTTACTTCAGCCACTTTCTGCTTAAGTACAAGTTTTTAAACATTTTATTGTAAGCATTTGTAAAAGTCGACCTTGTCAAAAAAGTAAGAAAATTTTTTTGTCTACCAGATCTAATTATCCATAAGCAACTAGACTGCAAACCGAAATCAAATGCTTTAGCGAAAATAAATCTCTTATCTTCACCATAAACAAAAACCACATGTTCATTTCAAGAGCAGTCGTAAAGCACTTAATTCGGAAACATTAATTTCCCCTTGTGTTTATAAAACAAAAACCACGCGTATGTGAGTAATATTTCTCTCATTTCGAGTAGAAGGTCAGATCTCCACGTATCTCAAATCTTATGGACATAGAAGGTCATCTATTACCAAAAAACTGAGCTTTAAAAATGTTCCAGGGTTTTGACTCGTCGGTGGGAAGCTAGGCTGTCGACCACGTTTTATGCCGGCTAGCCGGTGGGATGCTCGTCCCGAAGGGATTAAAGAAACACCGAACTGCATTTCTGCACTCGTGATTGGAGCTGTCATTAACCGCAAAGGAGTGAGTGAGTGAATATTAACGTCCCACTGTTCAGCTACACGAGGGCTTTTGGGGACGGTCCGCGTAATTTTGATCCATGGTCAAGTGACGCGGACGACATCTGAGCTGGTACCCCTCTCCTAACTACCACACCACACCAACGGAAGGACGTTTGAGCTCTCGACAGATTTAGCGTGCATCATTCCCCTTCAGTGGTACTGGGATCGAACTCATGACACGCTAGCCACGATCCGATGCCTAGACCACTTGGCTACCGCGGCCACTACCCGCAAAGGAGCAAGGAACGGTTTACAAACACCGCGCTGGCAGATATGCACCTGATTTTCTGACTGGCAGAAGGAAATACACGAAGGAACCACGCCACCTAACGTCGAATGAATATGTTTCTGACGATGTCTTGCTATGCAAATCTGAAGACTTGTCATGTCTTCTACCTCCCCTTAAAGTTTGTCACAATAATCCTGGGATAGCCAGTATAAGCCGATGCATTTCTCAACTCTTATATTAATTAAAGGGGTTTGGCTTACACATGCGAAAAAGATAGATAGGAAACTTGGTTTTTCATAACGTTTTCTGTTAACTATGCGAACGCGATTTTAATACTTTATGTATTTGAAAGGAACTTTTATTCTAAAACAAAAGAAAGTCATACTTTCCATAATGTCAGTGTCAGACTCAGAGTTTCTGAAAAGTTTATAAAAGTCATACTCAATCCGAAGGATATCTGTGAATGCAATGATTATGATCAGGCGAATTTTTCCTCCAGGGCATGAAGCATAAATCGACGACCACGTGGTATTTTTTAAATTTATATTTATCCTCTCCCTTAATTCTAATTGTGTTTCCATTCATTCTTGATTTGGTCTCACATTTACAGATAAAGGTGAAGCAGCCATACTGTTGTTGAAGTTTTCAACAAAATGATCCTGTAACGCGTGAAATTAGCCATATACTAACTTGACTTCCCTCATTTTCAAAACAATAAATGGTGCAGAAAGTAAGACTAGCACAAATATTTCACAGCAAATGTTTGAAAAAAAAAATGTTTGGCAATCTGAAATAAAATGATCATCTTTGACGTCTGTTATTTTACGTCAATTTTATTGAAAAATACGTTGCCTATTTTATTCGATGACAAGATTTTCTCCAACGCGCAACGTATTTGAAAATTAAAGAAATTACCTTCTTCCAATGCGGGTTATGTATAAATTTTGAACTTTGACTAAATTTGTGAAAGCTATCGGCTTATATGTGAAAATATGCTATAGTAGTTTGGGTTGTAAAATTACCTTTCAAATATAATTACATTTCTGTCTCTAAACATGAATTTTTCAATGATTTTTTTTAAACTAAAATTTTTTTTTCTCAAATTGTTTAAGTCTTGGAAATAATTATAATGTGTTTATAAACAATTCTATTTTGTTATTCTTCATATAATTCATAATGAATAAGAGAATTGACAATAAAACATTGTAATTATTAGGGTGAACATGATTGTGAATAAATGTGAGATAATATGTTTAAGATTTGAAAAACTCATCAACATTTTTAAAGGTTTTAAGGTGATTAATGTGTTTTCTTCTAAATTAAAAAAAACAATTCGTTTTAAGAGCCTCACATCTTACATTTTTATTAATGAATACCACTTGCTGAGTAATACCTTTAAAATATTATGCATTATTTCGTTTTTATTTCACGTATGATAGTACGCTGCTTGATTTTGTGGATATTTCGGTTTAATTTACAAGGGTCTTTTTACTTGTTTCAATAATTACATTAAAATTCCAAAAAAATTATGTAGAATCTCTTCAAAATGCGTTTGTAATAAATGAAATTTTTCAAGTCCCGGATAAGAACTATTTCAGTACCTTGTACAAACTGCATCTTTTAAAAGCACAAGCACTATAATAGTAATTACAAATATGTAAAAATCAAATATTTTAAAGAGAACTTTCTTAAAAATAATTTAATGATTGTACATAGTATATAATTGTATGCTGGAAAAAATTATTTCAAAAATATATTTATTGATCCATTTTTTGAAATCCAAAAAAAGAAAATCATTAAATCCAACTTAAATCATTAAATTTAAAATGCATAAAAGGCTAAAACATAAAGAAAGAAAGGCTTATTTCCTTACGCTATGAAAAACTTTTTGCTTGCGAATATTTTTTAAACTAATTTAAGAAAAATCAGCAATTTTTCAAAGGAAACCGGAGTGAGCAAAACCTTTTTAATAATTTATTATGGTATTTGATACATTTCGAAAGAAGGAAATGAAAGACTAATTTCGAAAGAAGGGGGGAGGGGATTCTGAAGAAGAAATTATATAAAAGAGCAATTAGAACCATTTTCGATCTTTTAAAATTTGTTCCTTTCAAAAGAGCTTACGAATAGAGATTTTTTCCCATTTCAGTTATAAAAAAAACATTCATTATTTTCTTTTGAACATTTTTATTAAATTAAGCTTACACAAGCTACCACAAAAAGTTACATTATAATTTTTTACTTACTTAAGCTATACCTCAAAGGGTTTAAAAATTTTTGAAAGCATTGCGACTGCTAATCACCGACATTTTAAGAAACTTTTCTTTTTCCTTAATACGACCCTTTTGCTTTTGTTTAACTACCTTCGTTTCAAATTATTTGACTCAAGAATGATTATTAACTTTTGATGAAATGCCTCAGTAGGAAAAAATTAATCATTTAAAAAAAATTTCAGGAATAATACTTGGATTTCTTTTCCTAAAAAAAATATTTCTACAATTATGGAGTTTTTTCAAGGCAAGAAATCTTGTTCTTTTTTCTTTTGGGAGTCTTTTTGTAAGGAAAATTTTTTTGCATCTTTTACATTAAGAAACTAGTTCAGATGTCCAAAATGGTAGCGCATACACTTTTTGAAAAAAATTAGTCTAACTATAAAGGAAAAAGTTAAAAAGAAAAGACGTGTGCATTATATAAACGCTGTAAAACAAAATGGTATACATCACAGTACACTTTTATCTAATTTTATTTATTTTAAGGTATCCGACTACCCTAAATTGGCCAAGATGTGACAAATTTTTGATTTTATTTTATAGGCCGCTTTTTAGCGTATTAAAATACCAAGTTTATTATTTTCCGTTCACTAGAACAAAAACTACAAGTATTTTTGTAAAAACAGATGTCATTATTTTAAGGAAGGTGTCCTATATATATACTTTTAAAAAGTTTTACTCGAAATGTGTTTCTTTTTTTTTTTTTTTTGAAAATGCTCAAATGGGGACAACGATTGCTGAAAAAGTTTTGAAAATAATTAATTGTAATTTTTTTGTGTATGTTTGTAAAATAATATAAGTGTTTTAACCTTCAGATTTATCAATCATTGTTTTATTACAAAATTTACAACTCCTTATGTGAATACAATCACTGTTTTTTAAGCAATTTTATATAATAACTAAAATAAAGTGCTCTAGTTTTTGTAAAAATTAAAATATCTCTTATCCTGAAGGTCATTTCAAAAATGAATAACGTATCAACACATCAGAATAGAAAAATTGAATATTTGTTCATTAACTTTTGGTACAGAATAGGCCGTGCAACATATTCATGCAAGATACACATACTTTTTTCCTTTTCAATCTTTAATTTTCAACTTTTTTTGCGCTTTAGCCTATTAGCAATTCCCTTAAATTCAGTATTTACCTGATTTTTCAAATACCTTGGACATCCGTAATTTGAACCTAATTTATTAGCTAAATAATGCATATAGTTTTTTTTTTAAATACATTTACCCAATACTGAAAGGTAATTAATCCAAGAGTTGATTGCTGCAAGGTTAAAAATATTGTTAAATGTATGTACAGGCCAAGTTCTTGATCAGCTTGTAGGGATTATTTTCTTATGCCATTTGACCTACAATATCTACATATGTGGTTTCATTGTAGAAACTGACGGTTTCCGGCGTTTTCTTTTCTGTGTTGCCTATTGCAATTATTGAAAAACGTTTGTTCATCATATCAACAGTTTTTTTTTTTGCTTCTTTCCTTGACCAAGCAAAGGCTATCTAACGAAACACTTAGACACAACAATTTTTGTAAAATTCATTCATTTCCTCTGCGAACCCAATTACACTACTGTATTCAAAGTCAAATAAATGTGCAATAGTACTTTGGAAAGTTTGTTTTACTAATGGTATCTACTTGGTGAACTATCTTTTGTTGAATGACAGCTATTTATAATATTCAAGGTTTTTTTGTTGTAAAATCTTCCTAACTAACCTAGAATCACAAAATATTTTCTGCGTAATCACCATGAAAAATGTTTAAAAGTTACGAAAAATTTTCATTTTCCCTGCAAAAATGCGGAAAGGAGAACAAACTAAACAGGCTTCGGTTTTCAAACGATAGCGGTAGTCTTCCTAGTGTTAATAAATTGTGCTTAAATTATTTTTTTCAGGTATTTTTGAAAAATATATTTTTATTTTTAAATTTTTAAGCTAAGCAATTATTTTTTATCTCATATATTTACAGAGATTTAATTTGAGAATTAATTTTTTTAGCCCTACGCTTCCGTTGGATATTGTGATCACTTAATTTCTTCCTTGTACCTTTAGAAAATGTTATCATTCAGTTAAGTACACAGATTCTGCCCAATATTCTCATTTATAACTTTATGATTCATAATGATTTATATTTATTAATATTGAAATAGGTTATAAAATTTCTGAACAATCATAAAAAAGTGTTTAATTTTAGGAATGCTTGTTCTATTTGTTTATCTATGTCTCCAATCCGGATGGCCCTGTTATACAAATAACGTAAAGTTCACATGTGCTATTTATTGTTAATTTTTATTGTTGTAAATGTACATCTTTGCGTCTTTTTCAAAACATTATTTGCTTGAATCTAAATACCTACTAGCTTTTACAAGCAGCTCCGCTCGCGTTGATGTCTTTAAATGACTGTCAAAGTCGTAATTATTATCATTAGAAAGTAAGTAATATAATATGGTAATTTTTTTATTGCTTGACTGGAACCAATAAAATTTTAAAAAATCTAAAATTGAGCTTAGTTTAAAAAAACTGAAAATGCAATTTATTATAATAATAATTAACAACGAAAATTCAATAACAATGTCAATGGACAATGGACAATTTTTATGGACAATGTCATTGTTAGGAACCCATATTGATCTTGCTCGCAACCACTGATCCCAATTTAAATTTTGTTGCAAGCCCGGGTAAATTTGTGCATTAAGATTTACATTATTTTCTTCTACATGACAAAGTTCTCTGGAAGTAAAATATAACCTCCAGCATTTGCGTCCAAACATCCATAACCGATTTTCAATTGCGTCTGGGCATAATGTTCCGAAACTACGTCATTATGACGATGCACTCTCATATTCGTTTTCAGACTGAATTGTTCAACTTTTGCCCATAAGCTTGAATCCACCAGCCAATATATAATAAAGCTACCATTCCTCCTATAATATCTGTACTATCTCGTAAATCCTGAAGAGTCCGATTAAACGCTTCTATAGCTTTCTTGTGAGACATCGTACTTTCATCCCACACTAAAAGCTTACATTGTGGAAGCATCCTGCCTTGAGAGCTATTTTTTCTGAAATTTCAGATGAGTGAATCTTCAAATGCAAGATTAAGCGATAATTTTAAAACGGAATGTGCAGTACGACCGTTGGTCAGTAAAATCGCGGCTATACCAGAAGAAATCATAGCAACTGCTGTCTTCTGGGTTTTTCTGATAGTCATCAATAATAAGTTTAGCTAAAACCTTTTTCCGGTTCCTCCAGGGGCGTCGAGAAAAAAGAGTGCACCACTGCCGGATTCTATTTTACGTAACACTTGTTGGAAAACGTGACTTTGTTCTGGAGTTAATTGAGGGATAAATTCTGTTACTTGATGTTACAATGCTATAAAATCGTAGTTTAATTCTCAAGCAATTTCATTATCAAAGCTATTTCGTCGACACGTCTAGGACTAATCATTCCAAAATCATGTAGCTTCTTCCCAACCATTCTGAAAACCTTTATTGTATTTCGTTGTAGATGTGTTCATTGAAAGGCATATTTGGTATAAAAAAAATCTTCTTTGGTAAAATATCTTCCGCCATGTAGTATTTGTACTTATTCGAAAAATAAAAAGTAATAAATACTTTCAAAACTAATTAAAATAATCAAAACTCCTAAAGTAATCAAAACTTTTTATGAAACTGTCAATTAATATTACCACAGAATTTTCAATATCATGCGCGTGCAATTCGCTAAAAACTTTATTTCGTTTCCCTTTTCAAAAAGTGGGAGAAAATTTGCATTAAAATATCTGGGATTGTCAGAATAGAGAACTTCTTAGCCAACTTGGCGATATTTCTCAAAGTTTGAGTTTGACATTTAACAATCGTAACGTAATACATGTTAGACGTTTAATAAAAAACCATTTAAAAAATTGCTTTTTGTAAAGATGCTAAATGTC
The DNA here is from genome assembly GCA_019973975.1 of Trichonephila clavata. Taxonomy (NCBI): domain Eukaryota; kingdom Metazoa; phylum Arthropoda; class Arachnida; order Araneae; family Nephilidae; genus Trichonephila; species Trichonephila clavata. The sequence goes on along the minus strand of BMAO01008747.1, from coordinate 8,023 downwards.
ACTATGTTTCAGTTATTTGTTACAAATGTGAGAAATTTTTTATTAAAATTTCCATTATTGACCAAATGCATAATTTTGCGCCAACTTGGTGGGGAGTAAGCAGCGTCAACGTTTTACCAGCATAGCCCCCGTTCCCGTAAGAATATGGAGATAAAATATATCTTATGTTACTCCCTGATAATGTAGCTTTCCATTGGTGAAAGAATTTTTTTTAAATCGGACCAGAAGTTTCCGAGATTAGATAGAACAAACAGACAGACAAAAATTTTAAAAATTGATTTTTTCAAATAAGTACCGTATATACCTTTAAATGCATTTATTAAAAAGCTGCTAATTTGAAATTACAAACAGACACTTCAATTTTATTTATTTGTATAGATAAATATATAAGCCTGTGCTTAGGTTTTATTTTTAAAGGTGTTTATGCAGATTTTTTTATTCAATAAAATTCTTGTTGCCGAGATGATATCCATTGGTTTTCTTGACTTGATGAAATGATTGGCGTCCTAGAAGATTGACATCCCTTACCTTCGCGCGGTGAGCTCTCTGGGTTATAAACAAACAAAAGTATAAAAGCGTAACATTCATTTTGATATTCGATACTCTGTCTTGAAAATTAGAAGAAAAAATATTTTTATTTTGAGCTTAAAACAATATACATTATTTTTAATATGCTTTAAATTACGTTATGAAAATTGTTAAAATACGTTGAGGTTTTGAAATACTTTCCGAAACGAAATTTTTTTTCTTCCTATCTTACAGGCAAAATTTAAATATAGATCAATTCTATTAGAATGTAAATGCAAATAAGAACGTTCTTTGTATGGGTTTTAATTTTTTTTAAAGTATAAATGCATTGTGATTATCCATAATTTATTCACCGGTTAAAAAAACTAAATTAAAACGTAATTTTACGCGCGCGAAAATGAAGTATATTTTATATCATTATACTGTTTATTCAAGGAACTTCATTTGTTGAAATGTTATCGAACGACAACAGGTAATTTGTTTGCTTACAGAATGGCGTCATGAGACGAAAAAGCCATATGTATTTCAATAATGAAGATCTATTTTTTTCTTCCAAAAATCATATTCAATGATTATATAATTGGACTACCTAGTCGTCTGATGTATCAAGTATTGACGTCAGTGCCTTTTTGTAGCCTTTATTCAATATTTCAAGTTGTGTTATTCACTACATCTAGACTGGAAACATTTATTTTAACAACTAAAATATTCATGTGAATTAGGTTAGATAACAAACAAGTGCTAGTTGTACTTTCTTATTAATCCATCCAGTCAAGAGTTTGGTGGTTTTATAGAAGGTTTGAAAGAGCCAGCAGTTTTGGATTGAAGGTACATGCTCTAGTCGAGTGTAGGCAAAATAATGTCTATTGGGTAACATTGAACACAAATGCCTACAGATGAAACACGATAAACTGGATTGCAGCTAGAGATTATTTTTGAAACAGGGGTTTCACCTTTTTAACTCTCTTGAAAAATCGTTTTAGTGACGCCTTCGAAGAAAAACAAGTGGTGTAGGATAGCTTCCACTGGACACATCTGAGATTACTGCTGGTTCTTTGACACACTTTGCGTGATTGCATTTGCTGTCGGAATCAGGATATATCATGTGAGAACTTATGTAAAAAACTAAAGAAGTTGTCGCATAAATCTCCTGATTTACATTTCTTGTGATTACATTTTTTTTTATATTTCTTGATCCGCATGAAGTTTCAGTTGTACTTTCCTCACATTTATGTGTGTAGTGATTGTCTTTTTTAGGACACTTTTCCACGAGAAACCATTTGACCTGTTGTGATTCCTATGGAAAGTAGTTTGATAGCTAACAGGAAGTCAATTTGGAAGTGGAGTTCATCACACAATATATCTCATGTTCCCGGAGAGGTGTAATTGTAGGACTTAAAGGCTATACAACACGCATTATGTGAAGAAAATTGAGAGAGATAACACTAAAGTTAACGCTTAATATACACTAACTCGTAAGAAAGTTTAATTAGTCTCTTCTATTTCTCGGAATCAAATGATTCAGAGGCTTATTTCGATATGTTTGGATTTTGTTGTAACGCAATTACTAAAAAAAATGCAATAAAACTTTTTTTTATTTTCTTTTTAAACGGATGGGGCCATTTATTTGCACGATTTAGTTTTACATATTCACGTATTTTCTTTGTTGAAACTGTGGGCTAGTACACAGAAACCTATTTCATGGCCACCTCGTTATTTACATATTTAATCACTCAAATTCTTTTTCAGATAGATATCAGAACAAAATTTAAGCTGCTAATATTTAAAACATCAAAAATCTAAGAAACTGAATCACTGCAGAAACAACTAATGTGACTGTAGAAATGCTCGAGAGCATTTGGATAGAAATCAAGAATATACTTAATATTCTCTAAGACTCTAATGATGCTCCCGTTGAAGTTAATTAATGTAAAATGTTGTAATGCTGTAAAAATGAAGCTCATAAATAAATTTTTATCCTTTGTATCTCCTTTTATATTATTTAAAACGTATATTTTTCAGGGGAGCAAATTATGGGCATTTTCTATCAGTGGAATCTAAAAAAATAATAGTCTACGCAACATTGAAAGTTTGAATAAAGATTCAAAATATATTTTCTATCATGAAAGGGAATAATAATTTTTTAAATCTTTTTTCTAGTTATCTTATTTGCCTAAATGGCACATAATTAAAATAGTCAACATCGAACCTTGTATTATGAAAAAAAATGACATTTACTTTCCTCATAAGCAAATAATTATATCAAATCAGTCGTGGGAAAAATATATGTGTAGTCAAATATGTTGTTGTTGTTTCTTATCCCACTTTATTGGCAGAAACATAGATCACAAGGCCATGAACCCGTGCGTTTTTAGACAAATAACAGTAGCAGAACTTGAGAGCAGCTGGTCCTCAAGCCAAGATGTGGGCAGGAGCAACTTGGGTCACATTGCGATTCGGACAAGAAGAATAAATTTTAAGACTTGTCACATACCATTGAGCTCGAGTGTGTCAACTGCGAAACCTAGCAAGAGTAGCTGTCCTAAGAAAAGCAGCACCAGGACGACCTTCATACCACTCATGGGGGGGGGCTGACTCGAAGAAGAACTGATATCGCGTTTGACTCGTGTAGCAATTTCTGAAAAGTAAGGCACCCACCATGGGTAGAACTTTTATGGCTGCCCTCGCTGGCCAAATCATCTGCAATCTCATTCTCGCAAACATTCATGTGCAACGGTACCCACTGAAAAAGGATCTCAACCCGGCATCACTCGCGTGAAAAAATTGACCTAAAGTTCTCGCGCAGGGTGTGTCATACCCAAGGGTGTTTACATTGTGTTTTTTCCGAAAATTTGTAAACAAAGGTGAAAAAGAAAGAAAGTAGGAAGTTCAACATGTTTATTACATTTTTCACACGTAAGTTTAGTGTTTTACTGTTCTTTTTACAAGGGCATTCAGAGCATTGTTTATACACTCCTTTAATCGCGTCGTGAGTAAGTGCGATGTTTTCACTGGATTTTAATTTTTTTCGAAATCTGTATCTTTTTCAAATTAAACATATAAAAGAAAACTTCTTTATTCTTTAAAATGAAAATTTTTAGAATTTCTTCTTTATTTTCTCTTATTTTGTTCCAGCAATAGATTTTTTTTTCAAAAGTTCATCTGAAAGGGGATAAGATGTGTATCAGTTATCTTCTTTAAAATTACATTCTTCTCAAATGTTTTTGTGTCGCTACCCATAAAGCATTTATTTTCAACAGTGTCTCCCTTTTCTAAATCCGGATCAACTTCAGTGGAGGAATCATACTTGCTGTTACATTCTTCATTTGCTTTTTCCTCATCATAACCGCGAAGAGAATTTCTTCATCCGAAAATACTGCTGTACTATATCTATTAAATACTGTATTTATTAAATTACTTAAATATCACATTTCTTCATCATAATTACAATAAAACGCCATAGAATAAGGATGATTTTAAAACGTACTCACGTATTAAGAAATGTAACTCAACTTCACGCGCAGAGTGTGTCACACCCGAGGGAGTGGTATATCAAAGATCTATTTTAAAAATTCGCAGACAGGCTTGATCCCCTTGAAGGTTATGACCTTAAAGTCAGCTATACCAGGAAACATCCATTTTCAAAAAAGGTTTATCAGAAGCGTTGCAAAAAGTTAGACAAGGGGCAAAAGGGGGGTATGACACACTCTGCGTGAGTGGTGCCGGATTAACATTGACACTCAAATTATTTATAGTGGTACAATAATCATTCTCGTACATTCTGTCACCATGCCTCCACCATTCAGATAGATGCTGAATAGAGCTGCGGATATCACTGAGTATCCAAGTATCTGTATTGATACTCTCAGTAAAGCAAAGTTTCAAAGCCTCCTCAATAGCTAAGAGTTCTGCCCGAAAAACTGAGCAGTATTCGGGATCCTATCTTATACCCTGGATCAATCTAAATGATCCCGAGAATGTTGTCTTTAAACTTAAATCTAATATACCTGGCCCTTAGGAAGTCAGCAAGCTAAGACAGAATTCTCCCTCTGATTTTGAAAGTTCTGTAAAATTTGTAAACGCATTTGTATTTCCAAACCTTGTTGAAGGCTTTCGATAGATGAAGAAAAGCAGCTACTGTGTGATTTGTGGTCCGATATATGGATATCTCTAATATCCTGGCTAAAGTATAAGATCTGATCAATTGTGGAGTGGCCTTTGCGAAAACCAAACTGGTCGGGAGGTATTAAGTGGTTTTGTACAAGATATAGAAAGTCTACGCAAGACAATCCTCTCCATGAGTTTGCACGAGATGTTGGTGCGATTGGTCTATAACTGCTGGGGTCATTAGCTGGTTTGTCAAGTTTTTTTTTCTAATAGGGATGCTGTGGGTTTCTTTCCAATCCCTAGGGAGTTTTCCATCGTTCCAAGAAGTATTACAAATTCCAAGAAGAAAACTTCTGCCCATTTGACTCAAGTTGACGAACATTTGACCATGTATTCCATCCATGCCTATGGATTTGTTAAAATCCATTTCCTTGAAAGCAATTTCCAAGTCTATCATTGTAAAATCCTTTTTAAAAACAGTATTGTGTCCACTGGGACTACAGTGGATTTTATGAATAAAATTTCGCTGATTTTGCTATCAGTTAGTATTTTGAGTCAAAGGAAAGTCTACTCTCTTTCTGATAATGCCTGCTTAACAAATTTACGGCTTCATTGTCATTACACAAAGAGCCTCCAGAATGGTTAAAGGTATTGGTCATTTCAATATGAGGCTGCATTCTATCAATGTTCTTTACCGATTTCCAGAAGTTAGTTAGGAGTACGTGTGTCAAGACCTTCAAGCAGGCTATTCCAACATTCTCTTCTTATCAACGAATACAGCTCTTTAATTGCATTAATCAGGTTTAAGTTAGACTGAGCGTCATGTGACGGAGAGGACATGAAATCTTTCTGCAAGGCATTTCTCTGATGTAAAAGAGGCAAAATGGCCTCACTATTATAAAAAAAAAGTTAGGCTTATACTTTTTCCTATTGCCCCTGGGAATGGCCCCACAAGCGTTTCTTAATACCGAATTTTTGGAAAACTGCCATTTTCTGTAAAGATCACAGAAAGACACAACCTTAGACAAGGAGGATTTGTACGATCCCCAGTTAGCTTTTTTTTTTAATTCCAGAAGACGGCATTTTGACTACTTGAGTTTTTGTGAGTGAAACTAAGCTCAATGATGACAAGTGAGGGATCACTTCCTACTGAATTCAGCATAGTCCAGCTGCAACATGTAAAGATATCTGGGCTTGCAAACGCAACATCTAAAGCATTCAGACTATCATAGCTATGAGGGCAATAAGTTGGTGTACCGTCTTTCAGGACACAAAAAGCATGGTCATCCAGCAGGTTTGAAAGTTCATTGCCTCAATCATTAGAAACCGAGCTTCCCCAAATAGGATGCTTAGCGTTAAAATACCCCAAGACAAAGGAGGAATCAGTGAACATTGGGATCAAAGTGTGCGAGGAAATCCCATGATTGCCAGGGGAGCTGATATGCATTAAAGATATTAAGACATTAAACTTTAATGTCTTGTACTTCAAGTTCAGTGTCGCCAAAAGGAGGAAGTTGAACACATTCAAAATTAGTGTTTCTTATAAGAAGCATTGAATCACCACCGTCTTTATTAAGTCTATATTTATGAAGAATACAATAATATCGAAACTTGAGGTTGTAAGTTAGTTGAGGTTGCTTAAATTTCATTAAAAAAAACAACCAAGTGGGCAATGAAATACAAAAGAATATCATTTCTTTATTGAACGCAATAAAATATGGATGAAAATAATATTGGAATAAAAAAGAAGTTTAACAGAATATTTTAATCAAACGTAGAAAATGCAATAACAATACTAAAATAATTCTTTCTCAATTTCTGCAAAGAATGTGCTAAGGAAAGACGTAAAAACTACACATTCAGTCTCGACATGTACGTGTTATTAAAGAAAAATAATAAAGAAACTGCGTAAAAACAAAATACCATTAACAATAAAATCTTTTGAAAAAGGTCAAAGTCTTATTACTTTCTTAGTCAAACAGTATAAAATCTTAGAAATTTTTACCCCTTTTTTCTCAAGCGTCGTTTTGAAAGCAGATTTGAAAACTTTGATATTGATATTATATTTCGAGTTTTTCTTACATGAGAAGTAGAATCTTTCTACACCATTTTTGAGTCTAGTTCTAGGAAAATGTTTTTGTTTCCTTTCATTTTATATGCTCTGTCTGTTTCGTGATTTTACTGAACATCGTTGAAAAATTCACCAGACATTTTATTTGAAATGATTATTGTTCCCTTCGCCTCTTCGACATACAGCTTCGGTATTGAATGTGTTTCTGTCTTAGAAAGAGTTTTCTTTTCAAAATATGAAATTAATATCTTATTTCTGAAAAGAATCCTGAATAACTTATACAAACAATTTAATAATTTTACTGTTCATGCATCAGGCTGTGAAAAAGCAATTGTTTGATTCTTTGCAATAAAGTTCGAGTATAAATTAAAGTATGTTTGTTTTGTTCAAGAAAGAGTCTCATAAAATATATTGAATTAATTTGTGATGTAAATGTTTTTCTCTTTTTATTCCTCGCAACCTTTTGAAAATTGCATTTAATTAAAAAAAAACCTTTCGTATATTTATTTATATTTATATTCTTGTGTGTTTCGTTTTTATTGAATAGAAGAAGATTTTCACTTTTTTTTAATAAAAGAAAAATAAAACATATATAGGGAAATTTTAGATACTGTTTAGGAAAATGTATTTATGATTTATGTTTTCGCACATGTGCACATTATCGTATGTGAAAAAGTCGTGTAAGAAAATTATTATCCAATCCAATTAGAAAGTTTTACGCAATGCTCTGAAATTTAAAAGTAAAAGACTATATAAGTAAATTAAAGAATCAATGGAAAATTGCCTTTGTGTTTACTCACGCACACAGTTTTTCGGTACATCGTTTAAACAAGAAATAGGGGGTGCACATTTCTTATATTGTTTACTTACTTGACATCTAAAATAAGTGTTTATTGTACGTGTAAAATCGCATCGAAGCTTTTTTAAAGTTAGCTGGTGGCACACATAGTCTAAAAGAATAATGTTCATTTTCCTGATCTCTGCAGATTTTTTACAAATTTTATAAGAAAGTATGGTAAGTTTAAATAAAATTTATTCAAAAAGACTTACACTGCAAATGAGTAACAATACTTTCTTTCCGAAAAACAAATTTACATTGGCGTGAACTTTAATGAAAGTAAAACGTTATTGGGTACTTAACACTGATTGTTCAAGGTGCATACATAAATGTATCGAAATAAATTTTGTTTCTACTTTCTTTTTACATGTTCTATTAATGTAGTAAGTAAAAAAAAATGTGTGTATCAAGGGCATACATAAAATGAAAATTTAATATAGTTAAATGTAACTGCTAAACGATAGCTTATATAATTCAAA
>BMAO01008746.1:0-74835 GCA_019973975.1 Trichonephila clavata | reverse complement strand
TGCTTAGCAACGGTGAAAATGTAATTTACAATTTCCGTATCTGCGCGAATTTGGAAGATTGCTTATGTCGAAATGGGGTGATACGAAATCACTTTTTAAATCAAAGAATTTATAGGGGAATGTATTTGCTTCCAATTGGAAAATATTTTCAAATATACTCCATTTATTGTTTTTCATTTCTTTGAACTTTTTTCCAGTGAGTGAACTTACAGATTATGATTCAGAAAATTATTTTGCTATGTTTGCTATGTAATGCTACGTAAAAGTAAATTGTTTTAAAAGACACATTGTTATTTTAAAATAAACCAAACTAATATTACATTTTTCAGCTTAGGTTAAATGAGAATTGCAAAAAATTATGAAGCGTTTTTTGTTGACGTGTAGCCATTTTTATCCAGTATTCTCTTATTCAAACTATTCGTTGCAATTTATTTCATTAAATTAATTCAAGTCACTATTAAAGGAACGTTTTCTTAAGTTCGCACTTTGAAATAAGATGAAGGCTATTGAGAACTGACCTCGTAATTTTGAATCTCTGTCAAGTGGCGAGAGCGACACCTGAGCCAGCACCCTATTCTCCAAGCATCCACGCACCGTCAACTTGGGGACTTTGATCCACATCACATTTAACGTGCACATACACACATATATGCACACATATATATGCACATATATACACACATATATATGCACACATACATGCACACATATACATACATATACACACATGTACATACATATACACACATATACACACACATATGCACACACATATGCACATACACACACGCACACATACACATATATACACACGCACACATACACACATATACACGCACACATACACGCACACATACACGCACACATACACGCACACATATACATGCCCACACACGCATATACACGCACACACATACATTTATAGAGCATGTTCCTGAATTACACACGCTAGCATGCACAAGAACGTTCGCATTTTTTATTTGATCAGCGTGATGAGTATACATGCTTAATCTCTGAGCAATAATTTTTTTCTGTTTACATATACACACACACAACATTTTTTTTTAATTCTACAAATATCTAGATATTTTTTTTAAAAATTCCAATTGTGAAAAATGTATTCCTTGATAAAATAAATAATTCTGTACCATTCCATTTTGACCTAAGAAATCTTCAAAACCCACGCAGATACGGTTATGGTAAATTACATTTTCACCGTTGCTAAGAAACAGTTTGATTCAGTAGCATCAAATGATTCTCTGTATGCATATATAAGTCTTCTCCGTAGGATTTTTATCAGCAAAGAATAAATTTAAAACATTCCTGTTCTCGAAAATTCAAAGAGTTTTCTGAAAACAAACTTCCCATCAAACTCATTTATGTATCAAACACAGTATGTATCAAACACAGTATGCAATTCATTCCTGTCTTCTATAATTACAGATATAGTTTTGAATAAGCGATTGCATTAATCCCTTAAGGTATCCGACTGGTTGCGACAACTTTTTTTTAAAAAAATGGAGATATGTGAATTTTTTTGTTGTTTTTAGATTTTTTTTTAGTACATTTAAAGAAAAATATGCTAAAATTAAGAACAGAAAAAGAAATTATTATAACTAAAATGGGAAAAAATGGGTAAAAATTGACAAAAAATAACATAAACGCGATCCATTCTGTACCAAAGTTTTGTGAACACATTTTCAATTTTTCAATCTAATGTGTTGCTATATTATTCAATTTTGAAATGACCTTCAGGATAAGAGATATTTTCTTTTTTACAAAAACTAGAGCACTTTACCTCGGTTACTATATGAAAATGCTTAAAAAGACAGTGATTATATTTACATAAGGGATTGTAAATTTTGTAATAAAACTGATTGATAAATCTGAAGGTTAAAACACTTCTACTATTATGCAGAACTTACAAAAAAATTCACAGTTAATTATGTTCAAAACTTTTTTAGCAATCGCTGGCCCCGTTTGATTATTTTCAAAAAATCACATTTCGAGTAAAACGCGTTTTAAATTATAACATATTGGTTAAAGTAATGGCATCTGCTTTTACTAAAACACTTGTAGTTTTTGTTCTAGAGAACGGAAAATAATAAACTTGGTATTTTTATAAAGCTAGTAATGTGGCCTATAAAATGAAATCATAAAAAAACTTGTCAATTTTTGGCAAAATCCACAATTGTAGGGTAGTCGGATACCTTAACGCTCATTTTTTTTAATAAAACCGGGAAGAAATTTTTTTTTTTTAGATAATGCATTTTAGAACTTTATTTGGGCCAAAAGTTAAAAAACACAAAATCAATCGAAATTGTTATTTCAGTTTTGGATTTGAATCCACATTGCAGGTGAAAGCCGAATATTGCAATCTTGCACGTATACATCGACTTTTATTATTTTTCTTTTTGAATTGCTGTTTCCAAAAAAAAAATATTTTTATCTCAGTAACAATATTTACATACACTTCAACAGAAATAATAATAGTACTTATTTTAAAAAGTATTCAAAATTTTCTTTTGCCTGATATATTTGGAAGCAAATTGCAGCACATAGCCCAACATTGCAATTATTACCCATATAACGACTCTTTCCTTTTCCTATCCCTTTTAGCACAATAGGCATCACAGTATCTTGTGAAGCTTCCTTTTGGTGTTGGTGGAACATAACTGGGATGCTGGGATTAGTAGTTGAATTTCGGGAGATTTTAGTCTATCCGATTTTTAATATTTGTATCGCTATAATCTTCCACAAATTTGCTTCTGAAATCTTAATTTCTTTTTTACCTCATTTTTGAAGTGAAAACTTCTTTAGCGGCGTTGGGCACTTTTTGGTAGGGGAAAATCTTATGGGTTCGCGTCACCGACATGCTCTGACTAGGGCAATCGCAGTGTGTGCTGTTCGCCTTAAACACTTTTTGGATGGGTGAAATCTAGTGCGTTCGCGTCACCGACATATCTGTAGCTATAAAGCTGACGTATAGTGCTGTGTATATCTTATAAGTGAAATTCAGTGGATTTAGTGAAAAGTTCAATGTGTATATACTGTGGATTGCTCGTTGCGATTCGGAGAATGGGCAATAAATATTAATGGCTGCCGTTTATATTTCGCCTGGAAAATCTATGAGATAGATACAAAAATTTGTATTCGAAAATTTGATGATTTATACAAAAGAAGTTTCTGAAATACTCGAAAAAAGATTTGGCGAAAAATATGATAATGTACCGATGATTTTAAGTGGAGACTTCATTATTGACTTTGAAGATGATAAAAATCTACCGCTAATTGAATTTCTAAATGAAACATTTAATTTAAATATGCCCACTGATTGATAACTCAGTACTACAAAATATAAAACGACGATCGATGCGGTTTTTACTTGATACTTAGACAAATTTGAATCAAACATTTTCCTTTCTTACAATAGGGTTATGGTAACTAAAGTATCTTTTTTAGAACAAAAGGAAGTAATTGAAGAGTCTAAGTATTGTTGAAATTAATGATGACAATGGTGCAAACAATTAAAATGTTAAAAATAAAGTACATTGAAATTTAAGTAAATACAAATACTATCCATAAATAATATGGTTGTATATTAATTTTAATACAAATCATATGCTTTCCAAATTGTAGTGTCTAAAAAATGAAAGAATAATTTTTATAATATTTTCCTAACTGTACTATAAACTTCATCTAAATTTGAAAAACCCCGACGACAAATCGCAGTCAATCTCAAGTGCAGACGGCCGCTTGTATTCGAGTGTGAGCAGCATAAAATATGACTGCTCGAACTATCTCGATTGTGCAAATTTGCCGCGATCGAACTACCTCGATCGCGCACCGTTAAAGGGTTAAGTAAAAGAAAACCGTATATTTGCATTTTAAATACGTATACCGTCTAATAGTTAAAGAATAAACATAAGTGAAATTTTTTCTGGAGTAGATTTTCCAGAAAATTCTTTATTAAAAGCCTCTCCTCCCCTTTTTGAAGCAGTTAAGCTGATAATTTACTGCATGTCTAAAGGTAAACTCTTATTTATAGTCAAACGAGGAAGAAACGCAAACATTCTTAATCCAACACAGTTCGGACAGCATTTATTAATAATATCAAAGAACGCTGCTCTTTTTTTAATTCAAAAAAAAAAAAAAAAACTGAAGAAATTTCCTTACCGCTTTGTTTTCAACCTTTCATTAATAAGTTCGTTGCTTACGAATTCCCGTCATGGAGTTTTCAAACGCGCAACACCAAATTGTTCATTACAAAAACATCCCAGTTGTGAAACCTTAAATCAATTCTCTCTTTCGAATAAGTATATAATAACAAAGAACATTAATTATTTTTATTTACCCACTGTGGTGGCAGTTCTATTACACGGACAGCTTTATAGCGAAACGCCCTATCCAGTAATACGCCTATCGAAAACTGACACTGTAATAAATCCTGCGATTGAAAAGCTAATTTTCCTCGCACCTAAGTTGGCTTTATTAATACACAATGTGAACTTGTCCGCCGGTTATCAGATTTTCAAATCGGGCTTGTCAGGGCATCACGCCCGCAGTGCAGGACTCAACGAGGAAGTTTTAAAATGTCAAGGAAGACAAATGTTAAATCAAATAATACCGACTGCTGTAGAATGTAAGATTTTTTTTAAAAACTATAAGCGTTCCTCAAAGTAAAACTTCAAACTCATTAAAATTTAAATGACTTTTTATATTTTGTTCTACTTTTATAGGCATTATTCAGAATTAGATTAACTTATTTGTCAGTGTCTGGCATGGGCGAAAGTTACCGGAAAATTTGCAAATGCCCGTGTCTCACACGGGCGTTGTGGCCGCGGTAGCCTAATGGCCAAGGTAACGGACACGTGGCCGTCGTGTCATGAGTTTGAGCTTAGTGTCGCTGAAGACCCACCGTGTAGGGGAGTGATGCATGTTAAATCTGTCGAGAGCGTAAACGAAATCCCGTTGGTGTGGTAGTTAGGAGAGGGGGTGCCGGCTCGAGTGTCATCCTTGTCTCTTGACCATGTTTCAAAATTACGAGGTCCGTCGCCCAAAGCTCTCGTGTAGCTGAACAGTACGACATGAATGTTCACTCACTCAATCGGGCGATCTTTTATTTCACGTTATTTTATTTATAACGCCCGTCTGAGATACGCTCTAGTATAAATATCACAACTAGTTCTACCCCCAACCCTGTTTCCTAATCACCCCTCCAAATGAAATTGCAAGAAATAACTTACCCTATACCAATATATACATTTTCTGTATTAAAAAAAATGATCATTTTTTTTTTTTTTTTTGCCAGCTTTTCCGAAAAACAATTCTTAACCTCATACTTCGTCAGGGCTCATCTGACAAACAGGAAATTGCTGGCGTGCGCAGTTAAAAAAGTATAACGATTCTTAATATTTCTTATTTTAGTTGCATTCTTAAACATCATAAACATACTGCACTCTCTAAAAAGGTAAATAAAAATTTACAAACGTTACATTTAATGCAATTTTGTCATTGTATACTATCCACTAATTTTTTAAAGTCGGGCATTTTGTGGATGATATTCCCAATCTAATAGCATCTGCGAGATTGCTATCGAAGTTGAGATTTGATTGCTTATTTAATTGTGTTAAGAGGACATGGTACGATTTACGCAAAAATTTTTAATTTAAGGATTTCCAAAATGTTTTTGGTTACCTCCTATGTTTTTGTATACTATGTCAAACAGATATTGTGCGCAAAATTTCATTTAATTTTTTAAGGAAAAAACTTAAAATTTGTGAAGTGATTTTAAAATGCTACTCCTCCTACAAAAATTTATGTACACGCATGAAATTTGATTTACAAGTACGTCAAAATATGTGTAACAAAAGTTGGTGTGGGTTTTGCAATAACATGATTGGTATTCGTACAATACTTTTTATGAAGGCTTGTTGAAAATTCCTTAAAAAATGTACAAAAAATCCGAGTTCAATTATTTTTAAATAAATAAGTATTGCTTTGATTCAAAAATGCATACCAACTTTTGTTACATGTACTATTAGCAATAAGTAAAAAAAAACATTCAAAGCATTAGGCACAATAGAAAAAAGGCTTTAGCAGCATTTTAAATGAAGACAAACTAGTTACTTTATCTTTCTTAGATAAATTTAAAGTTTTGATTTGCCGTAGGGATTTGAATAAAAACGAACGTAAAAGCTATCATATTTCTGCGTTTTTTAAGTTTAAAGCTTTCAAATTTTGTGAGGTTATAGAAAATTATATAAAAAAATAATTTAGGCTAAAAAGATTAGATTTGATATTTTTTGACCGATTTTTGTCAATTGAATCGTATTGTGTCCCCTTAAGTGAGGAAAACAAACGATTTACATAAATTTGTGGAACCGAAATAGGATTTTAATAATACGACAAATAGAGTGCTAACATACTACAAGTGGTAGCAAAACATTGTTGCCAGTACAATAATTTTACGCTTTTCTAAAAGTATGATGAATCTTGCGGCTACACAAAAAATATCGCAGATGACCGCGCGTTGACCAAGAATGATATCGATAAAGTATATAGCAGACAGTTGCGGGCAAATTGTTTCGCGAGCACATTGGCACCCGCGGGCATGCGGTTAAGAACCCCAGCTCTTAGGGGTTAAAAGTAGTAATCACTTTGAGCAGAAGTTTTGAAAACTTTCTCAATGCTTACATATTTCACAATCTATAGTCATACTTCCCCTTAGACATACCCACCCAAAAATATTAAATTCTGAAAAAAATCGACATAAAATTTTTAACTCTACTGTACATAACTTTTAAAAAGTTTGCCGATAAATAGTCTTAATTTTGTATACAAGGAATACTGCTATGTTATTAAACCTTGATTCCATAAGACAACAATTTTGCAGATTCAACTTCTTATGTTTAATATTTTTCGAAAAAAAGTAATTCATTAGCATAAATATATAGCCTTCAGAATATAAACTTTTTTAAATTACTACCATTTAGCTTCTCATTTAAATCCTAAGCAAACATTTATATCAGATAAAAGTATTTGCATACACCAATATTTATTTTATATACCGCTCGTGTTTTTGTGACATAATAAAAAGATAAAGGGTAAACATACTAAAGCTGAACTAATCATGTTAAAATAAACAACCTTTTTGTACTGAACACAGCTGTTGTAACACCTTATAAAGATAATTTAACTATCTTGACTACAGATTGCCTCCGGCAAGCTCTTGAACTTTGTTCAAGTCAAATTATTCTTTTTCATGGATGGAGTTGCCGAACAGCGTTCAAAAAATAAAAGAAAAAGAAGCAAGCATTCTAATTCTCCGTTGACAAGAATGAATAGAGATTGATAGCTCTGGAATAAATTTCGCGACTTGACGGTTTTAAGGAAAGAAATGTTGTGGAAGTGCAAGGAAAGAAGTTTGTCGGTTAGTCTTCAGATGTTTATAATATACTAGCTTTTACCCGCCCGCTTCGCTGGGTATTTCATGATGTTTTATAAATTTTTACTGCTTATATATATGTATTAATTATTGATATATAAGTCCTAGTATTAAGAATTCGATTGAATTGAAAAATATACTTATACCTGTAACTGTCACCTGTTGATAAAAAAAAGAGCAGAACTCATCTAATTTGTGTTTTCTAAAAATCTCTAAAATTGAAGCATATAATGATGTTTGCTCTTTCGTAACTCAAAAACCAAGTGGATTCCCGCAAAACCAATTTTCGGTGGATCTCTACTCCGTAAATTGAACATGCAAGCCAAATTTCAAGTCTAAATCTAACAGAAAAAAGCAAAAGTTTTACTATAAATATCCCCCGTAATCCCGTTGAGAGCCGTTTTCCAAAATTACCGCTCTTAGCGGATTTCAATTCAACAAAAGAAAAATGCAAACCAAATTTCATTATTATAGTCCTTGTAGCTCGGCAAAGTAATTTTTTTTGTCAATACGTCCCAGTAACCCCCTGCAACCCCCCAGAACTTGATTTGCTTAAAATTTATTCTTAGGGGATCCCTATTCAACAAAAGAAACATGCTTAAAAAATTTCAAGTATATTGGTCTAACAATTAAAAACAGGAATTTTTTTCTGTAACTCCTCTTGACCCCTCGCAAACATCTTTAGGTCAATTTTCATTTTACTCCTTGTTAGAGGAACTCTGTTTCATGAAAGGAACATGCCTACCAATTTTCAAGCAGGATGATCAAGTAGTTTAAAAATGGAAATATTTATCGAGTACGCCTCTTAATCTCCCGAAATTAAACTTAGTAGTTGATATTCGCGAAACCCATTTTGTAGCGGTTTTCTACTTTACGAAAGGAATCTGCTTATCAAATTTCAAGACTGTACGTCTAACAGTTTAAAAATGGGGATAATTGTCTATAACGCCACTTGAGCCCCCGCAACGCCACTTTCTGGGTCTGTTTTCACAAAACCCATTTTGTAGGGGAATTGCACTCTATGAAAGGAATCTGTTTATCAAAATTTGAAGACTGTGCGTCCAATTAATTAAAAATGCAAAAAAATTTATCAATAACGCCCCTTGAACCCCCGCAACACCACCTAGGGGTCGATTTTCACAAAACACATTTTGCAGTGTATTTCTATCCTATGAGAGGAATCTGCTAACCAAATTTCAAGACTGTGAGTCTAATAGTTTAAAAAAAGAAATAATTATTTATATCTGCCCTTAACCTCCCGCAACACCCCTTGGGGGTCAATTTTCTCCAAACCCGTTTTGTAGCGGATATTTACTCCATGAAAGAAACATTCCTACCAATTTTCAAGCAGGTAGGTCAAATAGTTTAAAAACGAAAATATTTATCTCTTACGCCACTTATTCCCCTGCAACGCCACTTTGAGGTCTGTTTTCACAAAACCTTCTTATAGCTGATCTCTACTCTATGAAAGAAATCTCTTTATCAAATATAAAGACTGTGCGTCTAATAGTTTAAAAATGGAAATAATTATCTATAACGCCCTTAAGTCCCCTCAACGCCACTTGGGGGCAATTTTCACGAAACCCATTTTTTGCGTATCTCTACCCTATGAGAGGAATCTGCTTACTAAGTTTCAAGACTGTACGTCTAATAACTTAAAAATAGGAATTTATAACGTCCCTTAAACCCCCCGCCCCCGCAACACCCCTTGGGGGTCAATTTTCCCAAAACCCATTTTGTAGCGGATATTTACTCCAGGAAAGAAACTTACCTACCAATTTTCAAGCAGGTAGGTGAAGTAGTTTAAAAACGGATATATTTATCTATTACGCCCCTTAATCCCCGCAACGCCACTTAGAAGTCTGTGTTCACAAAACCCGTTTTGTAACTGATCATTATTCTACGAAAGGAATCTATATATCAAATTTAAAGACAGTGCGTCAAATAGTTTGAAAATGGAAATTATTATCTATAACGCCCCCTAAGCCCCTGCAACGCCACTTGGGGGTCGATTTTCAGCAAACTCATTTTGTAGCGGATCTCTACTCTCTGAAAGGAATCCGCTTACCCAATTTCAAGATTGTACATCAAGTAGTTTAAACATGGAAACAATTATTATTAAAGCCCTTAACCCCCCGTAACGCCCCTTGCGTTTTGAATTTTGAAAAATCCCTTCTTAGCTGATGTCTACTCTATCAAAGGAACATGTCTACCAAATTTCAAGTCTGTAGGTTGAATAGTTCCAGAGATTTCGTGATTAGTCAGTCAGTCAGTCAGTGAGTGAGTCGCTTTTCTCCTTTATATATATAGATTTAGATATTTTATATATTCGAAACTCTAGAACACACAGGCGTCGGCAACCTACGGTCCACGTGCCAGATTTGGCACACGGCACAATTCTCAGTGGCACTCTACACTACTACTTGACATTTTGACTAGAAGGAAGTTCATAATTTTGAAATTGAGTTAGAATGGAATTACGAAAAAATATAGAAGATTAGTTGTCGATTGTTGGAAGTCATTTCTGAAGAGAGATTTAACTGTTTGAAGAGAATTGTGCACTTAACTATGCTTTCCGCTTTTGGCTCTACATATCTATGTGAACTAATCTTTCCTTATATTAAAAATATTTTGAGTACGCTAAGAAGTTGTTTCACAATTGAACGTTAAGAATCTTGCGCCACAATGAAAAAAAAAAATATACGCCTTATATTGCGATATTAAGCAGAGTAGTGCATGGACAAGGCTCGCATAAAAACAATTTTAACTATATTGAAGAAATACTTTACATTTTGTGTTTATTTTTCAATTCCTACTATTATTATATAGCTCACTCTATTTATCTTGTTCATATTTCCAATCGTTAATAAAACACATTTCAAAGCACTCAATTGAGCTGAAATATTATATACAAACTTTTTTGGATGACAATATAATAATTTAATTATAATTAATAAAAATTAATGGATTAAAACTAATTATTCAAAGAATTACAAATACAGCCACGTTGGCATCATTTTTGGCGACTTAGCAATGATTTTAGTGTCTCAAAACTTGAAAGGTATTGTTCTCACATTTTAAAGTGCTCGTTTGAGCTGAAATTTTCTATACATTATTTTTTGGGGTAACAATACGATAACTTAATTATAATTAATTTAAATTATTGACTGAAATTTATTATTTAAAGAATTATAGATACAGCCACGTTGGCTTTATTTTTAGTGACTTGGGTCAAAACTTCAAAAAGATTTTTTTCCCCTCACCTTTCAAAGCATTTAGTTGAAGTGAAATTTTATATACACGATTGTTTTGAATGACACAATGCGATACTTTAATGATAATTGATAAAAATTAATTGCCAATTCATGTTGCGATTCTGTCATATGTATATACATATTTATATTAAATGTAACTATTTAATAAAAAGTAACTAAAATAATCTTTTGTTGTTGATGTAAGTACGAATTCACTTAAAATTTTTTTAAATTACTTGTTTATTTTAATAAATGTTTTTAAAAAGATGCACATAATGCATAATAAATGCACAATTTTAATTTTTATTTATGTTGAAGGAATATAGCTATATTTTATGTTCTTTATATATTTACGTTAATAAATCTTTAGACCATACATATAATTGATGTACAATAAACTTTAAATCTGTACTTTTGACTTATATTGACCTAACTTTGAATGTATTGCGAAAGGAATCGAATTGTTTCAAATATTTCTTACTGTGTGGCTCCCAGAATGATATTGGTAGATTGGTTTGTCACACCACAACTACAAGGCTGCCGACCTCTGTATGAGAATTTTGTGGAAAAAATTACATGCTACAACCTCTGTATCCTATTTTAACTATTATACAAAATCTTTTTAAAGAAATGGAAATACCTTTAACGACTGCTTTTAAGTTCCTTTTGAGAATAAAATTAAATACGGGAAATTAAATTTTTGCACTCGCGTTCGTTCCAATCCGAAAATATGTAAGCAAAGAAATTAGCTCACGGTTAATGGCCGTGTAGATAATAAAAACATCCTAGATGTATCGGTATTTAAACAAATGCTTTAAATTAAAAGCAATGAGCAAGAAAAATTTCAATTATTCTTGGATGCGTTTTAATAATTCTGTTTATGGTTCTCTATTAGTTTAAGACAGGGTAAAAGAACAAAGCAAGACAAAGGACTATTAAATTAACACAAAAATCAAAAAAGGAAAGAAATTAACAGAATATAATTGAAACTTAAGACATCTTTCAATTATAAAAGCAAATGTTTTTTAAGAAAAAAAACCGCTTGAAATAAATGTACATGTTAAGTTCTGAATAAGGTAGTTTCATTACTAAGCTTCATTATCCAAGTAGTACGTGCTTAAAATTCTAATGTGCTTCGAAATGGATGTTTCGCTCAAGAAATTTTTAAAAAGGCAAAAAATGTATCAAGAATGTGTAGAGCGAATTTAAGATGGCTCGTTTAAGGTTTCATCTAATTAGCATTGCTTTAAAGTGGCCATCAAGTTAACGATGGAAACAGTGAGGTTAAACATTAACAGCACTAATAAATGTATTTTCAAAATATTTTAAGAGACTTTAAGAGACGAAGTAAAATCCTGTTTAATACGCATAATGCGTTTTAAATTATGCTTTTAAGTTTTAAAATATATGTACATATATAACTGAAATAGGAAAATATACATACTGAGCAAAAATAATAAGATGGAAAAAAGGCAAATAAAATTATAAGTATTATAAAATGATCAATTTAGGGCTAATTACTAACATACACTATACACATCGCCAGCTTCTCAATTTGAAACACAGTGCATCATGCTATGGATCTCAGTGTACGGTGGTATTGATGAAAGGGGGACTGATACCACTGGCCAAGCTAGCTCTGAGGGGCCTAGTAACAAAATTCCTTCTGGGCCCTTTTTTACATATGGGAACTCTGTTAGTGGGACTGTAGTTACACATGTTGGGGCCACTGTAGCTTGGGGGCCCCGTATCATTGATACGGTGGTAGTTACACCCTTGGCTAAGGAAGCAAGGCAACTTAAAAATAATGCCAATACTGTCACCCTAAGCGATATAAACTCAGTAGCAACTTTTCGATAGAAAACTCAAGCTGAACCATGGAATTCCTGAAATTAATACCAGTTGAAGCCTGGCAATAATATTAACAAAAATTAGAACAGGACACTTTAGAGGCATGCAAATTCAAAAAACGGGACAAGAAAGTACTCTTTCTACAAACACTGTCACGACACGGAACTGAACCCAGAACATCTTTTCTCCTGGGCTTCCATTCTGACAAAATAGCAGCAATACCTGTGTGGACTTATATGAAGATAGATGCATCCAAATATCCGATGCTGTCCATAGGACCTTTGATCCTATTTAATTATTGTCCATAACAAGACACTGACCTACCAATAAATTCAGAAATTAAACTCTAAGATTTATCTAAGATTTTTACACTATGCAGTGGGGCATTATCAATATGACTCGTGACATAAAACTACGAACTTGTTAATTGCTATGCAATACTTGATGAAAGTATTAAAGTCCACTAAATTTAATCGATGGCACATGCATTACTTTCAATGCATGGTTTTTGTTGAAGTGGTGTCTTGAACTTACAAGTTTCTAGGTACTTGGTGTTAACAATTCCCTAACGAATTCTCTTTATAACCGCCAGAGGGCGTCTGAGTGCTTATGCAAGTAGATATTTTGTTTTTTGTTTAAAAACTCGCTGTACTCTGAATGTAACTCGAGATAATAGCATTTGCTGCTCCATATCACACCAAAAAAAAATGTAACTGAATATATCTCTCAGAGCTTGAAGGTGCCAGGCCTAATAACACTGGAGAAAATAAATTGTTAAGTGTTTCGTTAAAAACTGCTCTTCCTTATTGATGATTGCATTTAACGTCTGAGTACATCATATGTATACACTTCGCTCTAATTTAACTAAATATTCGATGGTACTATATTTAGAATCGTCATAGCAAGATGACACAAAGTAATAATGAGTTACTTTTATTTCCAATAGAAGAGAAAATTATGAATATATAGGGCAGAAAAAATAAGCAGTAGCTTTTAATGCAAGTTTTATTTCTTCCGGAATTTCAAAAGGAAGGAGTAAGTGGATTACACATATTGTGAGCCATTTTTAGAATTACGCACACTTCCTAATTGCGATAATTACTTCATTTTATAATTTTAATTATTATCTGGATAAATACATATCTTTTAATTTTAAATGTACTTCAAAACATTTCAGGATCAGTTCCCTTTTTTCGTTAAACTTGTGTCTTATTTTTTAGCCATATTTTTAAATTGTGATAACTTTACTCGGTTTTTATCCCGCTTCTACATATCATCAATCAGTTTTGTAATTTATTAATGACAAATTCTTGAAAAAATACATTTAGGAGAAACGAGATTATACTTAAGCTTTTGTAACATTTAACGTGTACTGCCTTGAACACATATTCCAAAATGTGACATTTTCAAATCATTTCAGATTTATTGAAGAACTTTTCTTTAATTCGGAAATTATAGCAACAACAAAAAAAGGAAGTTTCGTTTGTTTTACTTAAAAAATGAACACTTATTTATAGTTATCTCACACACACAAATTCTATGCCCCATCTCTCGAATGTCAACTATAACGTCGCATTCAAAGTCGCTTAAATTTTGATTACCTATCATTGTAGGACACGATCCAACAGTTTTGTCAGACACCTGTTGTCTCTTGTCACGATCGAGACCCAAAACATTCTTCAGACTCCCAAAATAATTTTCCAAACAATCACTAAATGTTTCACTCACACTCACTCAAATATGTCCAATGTTTTTTCTGGAAAAATGACTTTCAATCATTTTATTAAAAATTGTTGCAATATAAATGAAAATCGCGAGTCACGATATTTGGCGCGATTGCCGCCCTTTTCTGGTTTGCTTGGATTTGACTGAAGACGCACTAATGGGTTAAATTCATATGACTTCATTGTCAGATAATAACTGCAATCACGTGTGTCTAGCCAATCAGCTCATGCGCTTCGCTGTTGCCTACTTTTATATTTTGCAAAAGCTTTCTTTTTAAAAGTGCATGTTTATCAACAACAATATAGTACGTATGTAAACAAAATGGTATTGAATTAAAAATACACGTATCACGTAATTTTTTCTTTTAATTTTGAAAAAAAAAAAAGTTTTAAGGAATGTGTTTTTCTCGTGAGAGAAAAATACTTGAAAATTTCGAACCCAATGGGGTCGATTCATCACCAGAGGGCGCTGCAATCGTTTGCCGATTGTAACATGATTATCAAGTAAACAATTACAGCTAATCTTATTATACTTGTGGTTGTATTCTAAAATGGTCCATTTTGCTGACATTTTAGTTTTATATATTCCGTAAATTTTTTTAGTACGCTAAATATATTTTAAATATATTTTCTAGTTTTTTTTTATTTTTGTATAATTATTAAATAAGTACATAGTTTTAGTTTACAGTATTAGATTTAAACTTAGTTTATAATTCTGTTCTTTGACCCTCGTGTCTTGTTTTTTTGTAAACTTTTAGGTTTAGTAATTAGTTTGCCAACCACGTTGTGTTTCAAAAAATTATGGAACATTCAATTGAACAAAATTCTTAATACTTAAGAATTAAGTGTTCAAATGTGGCACAGGGAAGGGGTTTGGCGATGTCAATATTTTTGGTGACCGGAATCGATCGCCAAGCAACATAATTTAGCAATAGGAGTTCCGAGAATTTACAAATTGTAATTTTGCAATAAAAATAAAGAGACATTAATGTGAAACTAAAAAAATATTTCTCTCAGGAATGCATGCATAGAATAAAAATTATATTTATTTTCTTAAGAAAGGATTTCATTTTGTTATATGATAGTATAGATGCAAATTCGAAAAAATGCCGCCAAAATACTCAGTTGAATCAAACACGCGACTATTTGTTTAGCGTACTGTCATGTGATTATAACGTCAGATTAATCAAGTCCGTTATAATTTTTATGTGTGAAATTTATCGAAATTTTACAAATCTAGACTCAGTTTTGAGTTCAATGCAGAATTCGCGATTGCATTTATCATGTGACCGTTAAAAAATTATTCCAATGAAAGGAACCAAAAATTTTAATGCAATTGAATAATATAAATCTTGGAAAAATTAAACAGTAATTTTTCATAAATTAAACAAAAACAACAATAAATAAAAACCATTGTTTTATTTTTTAAATAAGTTATCAATAGCATTTATATACATAAAGCATAACAAAACTAACAGGTAAAATATTAAAATATTAGCAAAAATTTATTTAATAACTTGATACCTTTAAAAGTAGCAAAATGGAACACATTTGTTTCAAATATTAAAAAGTTATGATTTTTATAGAAACAAACTTCGTAACTGTTTTTTTTTAAATATTTAACCACTTAACTGTGCCGCCCGTTTGAGAACGTGTAACTATGTGTGTTACGGAAATTGAGCGATGACGAGTATACACGTCAATCACAGAGTAAATATTGGATCAAAAAAGATGGGTTTATTTTATAAAATTGCCAATTTTAATACACTGCTGGCCACCGTAAATGCAAAACCAAGATAGACAAGAGATAGCACAACAAAATTTATTTTGTAGATAACATGTTGACCAAGTATCAAATGATTAAATTTATAGACTTCTGTGAAGTGTGGTTCCTGCCAGAATCAGTAGCCAGAGTAGCCGCCATTGCTGGTGATCACCGCTGCCACACGCCTCAGCATTGATTCAAAGAGACTTTGGATGTGTTCTTGGGGTACAGCAGACCAAGCAGCTTCCACACACTTTGCCAAAGTTGATTTGGTGTGGCAGCTAGGGATGTAATTTGGGTCAATCGTTGAGCAACCATGGACCACATGTTTTCTATCGGCGAAAGATCTGGAGAGCGAGCAGGCCAGGGAAGCAATTCAATCTGGTGATTGACGAAGAACCTTTGGACAATGCGTGCCTCATGTGGTCGCGCATTATCCTGTTGAAATATGGCTGTGGCCAAGCCCTGAAGGTAAGGAAGGACAACTGGCTCCAACACCTCGGAGATGTAGCGCTGGATGTTTAAAGTACCAGAAATGCGTACTAGAGGAGTGCGAGAGTGATATCCAATACCGCCCCATACCATAATACCCGGTGCAAGACCAGTGTGGCGGTGCAAAGCGCAGCTGTTCAGCATCCTCTCTCCACGGTGTCTCCAGACTCGAATCCGACCATCGTGGTGTTGCAGACAGATACGTGACTCGTCAGTAAAGACAACTTCATTCCATTCTGCCACCCACATCCTTCTTTCATCGCACCATTGGCGGCGGAGACGTCTGTGGCTCTGCGTCAAAGGTAGACCAAGCAATGGACGTCTTGCAGACAGACAACTCTGCTGTAAACGGCGTCGAATGGTACGCGCAGACACTGAATGATGCGTTACAGACTCAATGTGCTGTGCTGTGGTTCGTGATGTGACTGAGCGATCTCTCACTGCCATGCGCACAAATTGCCTGTCCTCACGTGAAGTGGTGCACTGAGGTGGATGCGATCGACCACGTCGGTCCGTCGTACTCTCCTGCATCCAACGGTCACATATCCACATTACAGTTGTTTGGTTTCGTCCAACACGGCTATCGATTTCCTGAAAAATAATCCACTATCTCGGTAGGCCACTAACTATCCTTCCTCTGTCGAACTCGGATACTTGATCAAAAGCTGATCGCTGTTTTCTACGAGACATAACTGATCGTTTTTTCAAAAAAAACAAGTATAACACAATTGCCGAACTTGAAATCGTCGAAATCTCCAAGGCTTAAATAGCGCTTTGAGGTGGCGCCACAGGCGTGCGTGATGTGTGTCTGCGCTGAAATTCTAATCATTTGCATATTCACCTCCGCTAATGCATGTTGTAAATTTCCTGTTATTTGCGTGCTTCCTTCAGGGTGTTGCATTTATGGTGGCCAGCAGTGTACTAATATTTATTTGGTTTTAACCTAAACATATATTACATGCATATTACTCGAAAAGAGCAAGAAAAATTAAATATAAAAGGATAAGAATTTTTAAGAAAATGGGTAAAAATAAATTTTCTAACTTCTGCTCCATTACCCTTTTTAGGCTAAAATCTAAAAAACCATTATCATTTCAACTAAATAACGAACTTGTACGCTGTTTCAGCTGGAGGCATGGGTTCATCTTCACATTTTTACATTTTTTTATATATCTCTTTTGCTTCTGCCTTGTCTCAAAATATTCTAAATATCTTAAAGTTTGAGAATTTGTTTTCCTCGAATATTACAATTTGAATAACCAATGGTCTCGCTACTTTTTATGCAAGACTAGTATACTAAGCATGGCAAAATCCTGTAACTTCTCCATGACGAGTATTCTCGTCAATCACAGTTAATTGGTTAATAAACTTAAAATAAAATAGAAATAAAAAATAAATATTAGACTAACTATTTAATGACACTTCAATCACCAATAATCTCGCCTCAATATTTGATATAATACAACACTAGCTTCTTTTAGAAGGATCTACTAGAAAAATTATTTATTTTGTATCTCTTTGAAACTCCGTGTTTTCATTGGCTTTGACACATAACATGAACGAACCGATTGGTATTATTTCATGGAAGACAGATTGCCCCCAGTCTAATGAAAGCAATACGATTTAAAAACGTGTCATGTCAACAACGAATAAAAGATTCGAAGTAGGAGGTTCATAGCTAAGTCAATGGGTGATGGATTATGTCGATTTCTATACATAGCCGAAGTCATGCAAACTATACGCAAGATTCTTCTCAAAACGAAAAGTAATCGGTCATTAACGAATAGATTGGAACATAGTTTTCTTTTACGAATTTCAATCACGCGATTCCATTCATCGCCTGATTTACTGTTTAAAAGTTTATTGCTGAGAAGGAACGAATGCATTCATGTTACATTCATTAGTCGAAATAGATTTTTTTAAAAGGGATTATTAATTTTACAAGCAATGCGTGACATTTGTTAAAACGAATTGCAGCATGAATGAATCCCTAATGTTAAATAATGATTATTTTCAAACGAAAGAAAAAAACATGTTTATCCAAATTAATTTATTGCGATATTGGATTAGGTTTATTGATACACGTGAAAAATAGTTACTCAATTTATGAATATAATTTGCGCGCGCGTGTGTGCGCAAGATTGCATCTTTCAGAATGAGTACATAATGGTATATACTCATTCACTGACTGAGCCTGTAACATGAAAATTTTTTGCAGTAAAGCGACTGCAATAACATTTTATGTCACATCATTCTTCCTCTTTCCTAAAAATGTTTGCCCTAAATCACGTGGTTGGTGGCTTGCCAAGGCGACGCATTTGTAGGTGGATGCATTTAGCAACCGGCGATTGAAAGAAATTACGTTTGTTGAGCAGAACAATAACAAATTATGTGTTTGCTTGGAAAACAGCGCCACAAAGGCTTAGAAATGTTGAAGCCTGTTTAATGCAATGATACGATCACGAACGCAAGATTTTGAGTGGCATCGACATTTCAGAAAGGCAGGGAAAGTGTCAAAGACGACGAAAGCTCTGGTCGTACATAGACTTCCCTACCGCTGAGAATATTGAAAACTTTTCTGTGGCGGTACATACGAACATGGTTTAAACAACGACAAGGTGAAAATGAAAACTTTTACCACATCCTTCTTACTCCCCTGACTTCGCTCCCTGAAACTTAAGAATATTTCTTGAGCAGGCCCGTCATTTGCAGGGTCGTCAATTTAAATCTGCAGAGGAAGTTAAAAGTGCATCGCAGGCTGAATTAAAGGACGTGGCTAAAAATGGATTCCAGAAATGTTTCGATGAATTTTACAAGTGATGGCAAAAGTGTGCTGTTGCTCAAGAGTCTTATTTCGAAGGAGGATGTGTTTCAGCAACTTCTGGTAATATTTTTTAAGTTACAGACTCAATCCGAGAACTTTTGAATCTTACTACGCATAGCGATACATGAATGTGAAGAGAAATATACCAAGTTTTTTAATCACAAGTGATCAACAGCATACTAAAGATCATCGAGATTGAAATCCAAAAAGGAAGACAATGACAGAGAAGAGTTTTTGCGTATTGGAGCATGCACGGGTTTTTTTTTTATTTACTTCGGTTCCACGTCCATTTAGAAACCATTAAGAAAAAGTAGCCCCAAACAATAAGAGCATTCTACGATGGTATCGATTTTAGGAAAACGGTTGCTTGAATAAAAATAAAAACAGCGTCTGGCCAAGCCTCTTGGAAAAAGCAGCAAAGAGGGTGCGTTTGTAATCCACGCAAATCTACGTGAGTTGACGCTTGTGAACTTCGAATGCCCCAGAAAACTGGGTGGAAAAAATTACAAAAAAAAACTACAAGGGGTGATCAAATGAAAAGGTACGAAACGACATAAAAATGAAACAGTTAAATATTTGCATATTCCGCTAAGGGAGAATGTAGCGAGACATCTCGGGATGCCATTGGAGACTCTGACTGGGATCGGATCATGCGCGGGTGCCCGCATGCGCAGGAGAGAGCAAAGGCTCTTATAAAAAGCGGCGTCCAAATGATGCGAGCACAGAATTACTCGAGCATAGAAAAAGCATTAATTCCGATGTGTATTGTGAGACACTCCGACGCCTACGCAGGTCCATCAAGAACAAAAGACCGGGGCTGCTCACGGAGGGTGTGGTTCTGCTCCATGATAACGCGCGTCCACACGTCTCCAGAGTCACACTAATGGAACTGGACAAGTTCCAATGGGAGACGTTGGACCATCCGTCCTACAGTCCGGACATGTCACCCTGCGATTTCCATGTGTTTGGTCCACTGAAGAAACACCTGAAAGGAAAGCGCTTCAACTCGGACGACGCACTCAAGGACACTGTGAAGGACTGGGTCTCGTCACAGCCACAGGAATTCTGGGAACAAGGAATCCTGCGGCTTGTTCATCAGTGGGATCGTTGTGCTCAGGCCTTTGGTGTATATTTTGAATAAAGTCTATATTTGTACCCACCGTGTCATTTCGTACCTTTTCATTTGATCACCCCTTGTATATATATATAAATTCTAAACCTAATCATTTGCAAATGACCCATCAAATAACAGAGGTCTACAAGTAAGCATTTGTGCAACAGTACGAGCCACGATAGAGGATAGTAGCATAGCTAGGTATCCAAAGGCCCCTGGTGCAACAAAAAAAATGAGGGCTATGTTTTGGTTGGATTTTATTAAGTAAAAATACATGAATATTTTAAATATGCAAAGCTACATTTATTTACTATATTTTCTTTCCTGGCGTTGTTTGCGTTAAAATGCACCACTATGGGTTTTTTTTTATTCATAGTTTTAGTTTTATAATTTATCAAAACAGTTCGCATGAACTCGTGTACTTCCTGACGTAAGAGAAAGCAGAAACGTAATGCTACGCTACAAAACGCCATTGCGGAAACCGTAGCTTTTATTTATTCTGGAGGATAGAATTCATCCCCCAGAGGGCTGAGAGCCACAAAATGGTCCAACGAGATAGTAAATGATACAAAAAATGTGCATGGACAAGAAAAAACAGTACAATATTATTATAAATACTAAAAAAACACCTCAGCAAAAGAGCAGAGGAGAGGGGACAACATTACATCAGTGTATTGCAGATACGAGAATATTTCGAAGTATTGAAACAGGAAACTAGAGTTTATCACGAATCATATTATTAATAAATTATAGTTTAAAAAAAACTAAAAAACACGCTTTTATACTGAATCGAACTAAAAAGTAAAAAAATAGTTCTAAATATAAAAATAAAATGAACAAGAAAATTAATGTCATTGTGGTAAAAGCGTGGGGTGCAATTTCGGAATTAAAGGAAGTTAGAAACTATAACAATTGATATATTTATAGAGCACCCCACGCTTTTACCACAATGGCATTAATTTTCCTGTTCATTTTATTCTTATATTAAGAATTATTTTTTTACTGTTTAGTTCGATTCAGTATAAAAGCGTGTTTTTTAGTTTTTTTTAAACTATAATTTAATTTTCATTTTTTAGTTCGATCTACAATAAAAGCGTGTTTTTAGTTTTTAAACTATCATTTATTCATTGTTGAATTTATCCTTTAGTTTGATATTTGAAGCTGGAATTACGTGGCTGCTGAAATTTGTTTTGTTCTTCAATGGATATTGATTGACGGGTTTGAAGGGCATTTATTCTCTCCGTTTACAGGTCCTCGGATGAGTCCCGTATTGTTATATTAGATTCTGTCTCTATATAGAACAGGTCAAACAAATAAAATGTGTGGCAAGAAAAAAAGTTCGAATTAAAAAAAAATTTAATGTACCAAGTTTTTATAAAGTATAAAATTCCTCCTTTTCGTTTTTTTCTTTTTTCACATTTTCATGCATTGTCATCCACTTCTGAGATATGGTCCAAATTTCAAATCTCTAGCTCATCGGAAAGTCACACAGTTTAAAATCAATTACAAAATTCCACTCACAGAGACATTAAAGAAAGCCAGTTAAGGAAAAAATGGTAACATAAAGTGTCAATCGTATTGTCACCTTTTAAACGTATTGCCCAACCCCCCTCCCCTATAATGTTAATTCGTATCATCACTTCCAAAAGTATTGCTTTATAAAAATAAAAAATATTTGGCAGTTAGAACAAATTATTATTTTTACATCACGAGCTTTTTTTTTTTTCATTTTCAGAAAAATGTTTATATTATAGTAAGAAATTGATAACACCCACCCACCCTCCACTTTCTCAGATACAGAACACTTTTTTTGTTTGTTTTATTTTTATAAACCACACAAGTGTATTTTATACTTGCATATAAATAGCTTTAAATTAAAAACACTCGTTGTAGGGTTACACCTTTTTCTTTTAGTCGCCAAATCTGGAAGAGGTATATGGAATTGTCGACAAATCTGATTATCGTGATTCCTGACAATGGAACAAAATTATTGTATTGTCATCGGTCCTTGACAAGTGTGCAAAATTTCGAATTAATCTGTCCTTTTTAAGTGGGTGAAAATTGAGTTCCAAGATTCCGTTACATGCAAGTGAAACTTATAAAAGAGTGTTAAAAATAGAATGTAACTAGGAATTATTTGCTTCTTGTGTAGGTTTCTTAAGATATAATAATAAATATGGTAAGTTTTTTTTCAAGGAGCTTGAAGTTTATTTTCAACAGTTTATAGAAAAATGAAAAAGTTGAAAAATAACAAACTTTTCAATAAGTAATGTTCACAACACTGAAAAAACAACGAAAGGAATTTAGGGGAATTCCCCACGAATTTGAAAAAACTTTCAATATTATTACAATTATGCTTTACAACCCTTTATATCTTAAATTTGGGAGAAATTTTCGCAAATTCGGCTTGCTTGGTGGTCAGGATACGAGGGGCCCCTTGAGCTTGAGGGCCCAGTGCACGGCACTGCCTAACCCATTGGTAGCTATGCTACTGATAGAGGGATGCTACAAAATGCATGGAACGAAATGGATTACAGATTTGACGTATGCCGTGTAACAGGAGGGTCACACATCGAACATTAGTAACAGGAAAAAAAAACTTACGTTTCTCTTTACATTCACATATCACTTATTGTAATATGTGCAATAGTTTCGATAGCATATTTTTTTTAAATCGCGCGCGGGTCCATCATTTCAGCTTGCACTGTATTTCAATATGTGATCAAAAATAAGTTATTCAGAATAATTTATCTAAAAACTGTTTTTATTAATGATTATGTGAATTGATGAAGATAATGACCACTTGAAACGTAATTTATCGGAAACAAAAAAATAAATTTCAAAATATTGAGCTTATTTGGTGAATAATCGAAATCTTTCAAAAACAGAATTACTTAGGAACAAAAAAGAATAGCGTCATTTCGATAAAAACTAAGAGATAAAAAATTATAATGAAAGATTAATGCGTCTGCAGAGAGAATTTTCATGCAACTATTTTAATAAAATCAAAGCGATTAGTAAAAAAAAATAGTAAGTTAAGGGTTTTTAATAAATTTTTGGTGAAGTTTTAAAGAACGTTTGTAAAATAAGAGGTGAAGATATTTCATCCACAAGTAGAATAAAAAATGTAGATTTAATCACAATTGAATACCCACGACGGGATTTAATACAAGGAGGTTTTATAAAGAAGACTAATTGAATGAAATTAAAAACGGATCTCTTTCTGACAAAGAGCTTTACTTTTCGTACTGTAGAAGAGGTTGATCGTTTATCAGTCGGCTCTTAACCGTTATTTATTCCAGGTTTGTGGAATGATGAATACAAATGTAACAAACGAGAAGTTTTTATTGATACTATACCCAGCACTAGGTAAAAATAAAAAAATCCAGCAATATAAAACAAAACATCCATAGCTGGAAAACAAATTCAGAACGCAGCTAATATTTCTTAAGATCAACACAGGGGGAAAAATACAAACAATACTTCCATCTATCTGCCATTTTAAATTCGTAAACGTAATATTAAATCTACTTTCCTTCACATATCTACGGCCGAGCATCAATTTTAGATCACCAAAATGCATTCAAAAAATAAAAAAAAAACTATGAAGGTTTCTCTCTGGAATTTTATTTTCTCTTCAATATTTACAAATAATTCGAAATATTTCATAAAAAAAGTTAGAAAATGTCGAGAAAGGCACCCCTTTTTTATATCCTTAAACTTAAAAAATATATATTGATACGATGCTTTTCTATTTCTTCACCTGAATTGGTATTACACTTTATATTTCTTCGTATTCTTATTATTTATATTTCTGCCCGATAAAGCAGGAATATCCAAACTTTCTCCAACACCATTACCTTTTAAAAGAAAAATTTTCTTCAGAGATCCCCTCTCTTATATATTCGTCCATTATAATATATAATCCAAATACTTATAATTCTCCAAAAACTTAATGATAACTCAGATCAAGGAGCAGAAAAATTAGAAAAGAAATGGTTTGGTATATCTGTGTTTTATTTATTTATTTTTACATTCTACTCCGCTTTAAATTCGTGGATCACTTCTCCCTAAGCAAATCTATA
The DNA here is from genome assembly GCA_019973975.1 of Trichonephila clavata. Lineage (NCBI taxonomy): Eukaryota > Metazoa > Arthropoda > Arachnida > Araneae > Nephilidae > Trichonephila > Trichonephila clavata. Next base: position 50,279 of record BMAO01008746.1, on the reverse strand, counting down.
TTTTATCTATACATATTTAAACTGACACTATCTAATTATTACAATACTTATAAATTAAAATAAATTAAACAGAAATAAGTCAACAATCATAATAAAAAAATACTCTTTTTAAACTTAGATAGATCCAGGCGGTTTTCATAAAACCTTGTCGGAATCCCTGATTTGGCATGATGTACTTAATACAAACTAATTATTCAATCACATTCTTACAACAGAAATGGCCCATAAAGTTTTGTATGCATTTGAAAAATATTCATGGTTCAATAGCACCATCTTCATCTCATTCTTTTCTAGGTGAGTGAGTGCTATATTAACGTTACACTATCAAAGCAACTCAAAGCAACACGAGGGCTATTGGCGACTGACCTCGTAATTTTGAACATCGGTCAAGTGACGAAGGTGACACCCGAGCTGACACCAACCTCTTCTAACTACCATACCACAACAATGGGTCGTGTCTCCCGTTGAGCTACTGCTAGAGTTAAAATGCATCAGGTCCCACCACACGGCGGGTCTTTAGTAGTACCAGGACACTCAGTTATTATACACTGGGAGAAGATTCTTATGTATATAATAACTTTGTATCTCCATTAATTAAGAGACGAGCAAAATGCTAAGCTTTTTACGGTACACTTTAAACATTTGAAGCATTGACTGAATACTGACTCTTTGGTAGGAGAAAATTCCCAATCACAATTTCTCTCTCTCTCTCTCTTTTTATGTGCAAGATATCGGTTTTTGTTCCCCATAACGCATGTAAATCTTACAGAAAATATATTCCCGTGCTTTGCACAAAATTAACATGCTGTTTGAATTCATTAAATAAAATATTTTTCAACCACATATTTGACACAATATCCCATGGGGATTCAGTAACAATTCAAACCAACTTAAGCGCAGTTGGAAACATTTGGAAAAAAAAAGACCATGTTAAAAATCATGATAGTTACCACATAAGTCAATTGATTGGTTGATCTAAGCCACCGACTGGATAAGAGACCACCTGCTATTGTTTATGAACTAAAATATGTTTAAACCCTTAAGTGTTCCAGTTTAAATCAATCAAGTTTTCTTAAAACCAATTCGGTTCTTAAGTAGACAGTCACCTCCCACTCTACAATAAAGAAGCAATGGGGGGAGGTCACCTAAATGATATACGTAAAATAGCATTGACATTTATCAAGATCACAAGACTTATGACAGCTGGTTATTTTTTTTTACTGATATGATCACCTACAAGAAGCATAAGTGCTTAATTAGTTGCTTTTTAGGCGGCTTTGTTTGATCACCCACCAAAAATACCATTAGAATTCCAATAGCATCCGTAGGTGGTTCAGCTAAACATTCACAGAGTACATAAGCCATCATTTAAAATACTTTCTCTAAGCCCACAATTCTGAAGACCACCCATAAGCTAGAACTCAACTAAAGTCAACATGACAATCACAGGAAATTTTATTGTTTTACTTCTTTATGACCATTCAGTTTAAAAAAGTAACAAGCTTGAATTGCTTTACATCTGTCATTTCAGTGTCTGTCACACTTCGCATTAATAAATTATAGTTTTAAAAAACTAAAAAACTCGCTTTTATAGTTAATCGAAAATACAAAATAATTCTAAACATAAGAATAAAATGATAAACGAATAATTTAATGTCATTGTGGTAAAAGCGTGGGGTGCTTCGTACTATATTTTTACAGGAACTCTGCATTTTGGAATAAAACTAGTAAGAAATAACAATTGATATCGAGCACCCTACGCTTTTGCCACAATGACATTACATTATTCGTTTATCATTTTATTCTTATATTAAGAATTATTTTTTACTTTTCAATTAATTATAAAAGCGAGTGAAATGAAAATGAAAAATAAATTTTAGTTTAAAAAATCTAAAAAGATATTTTAAACTAAAATTTATTTTTCATTTTTTAGTTCGACCTATAATAAAAGCGTGTTTTCTTAGTTTGTAAAACTATTACTTATTTCCATTTTCAGAAAAACTGGGCAATTGTTTATATTATGGTAAGAAATTGCTGACGTGAGCGTTTTCGCTTTAGGGTTGTAACTTAATCTTTTAGTCACCAAATCTGGAAATGAGAAATCAATCCTGTTGATCCTGATCAGAACAATGGAACAAAATTATTAAACTATTATATTGTCATCAATCCTTGACAAGTGTGCAAAATTTCAAATTAATGTGACCTATTAAAGCGGGTAGAAATCGAGTTTAAAGATTCCGTTACATACAGGTGAAGCTTTTAAAAGCGTGTTAAGAAAAATAGAGATTTCATACGATATGTTTCAAATGAACGTAAATGATTAAAAACTTTAACTTTAATTAGCAACTAAACAAGTCCATCATTAGTTAATAAGTTTAAGATCCAAAAACCCGGTTTCCGGTCTTCAGGAAAACAGTGCACATAATACTTAAATCTGTAGAGTTTCGTAATTAGAAGTCCGTAATACACTGTATTAAAGAATTTGAACTAAGGAATAACCATGCAAATTACACAAAAGTGTGAGTAAGTTTATCGTTATTGTTGTCAATGCATTAAACTGAAAACTCGGTTTCCACCTCTTATAAAACCATTTCGGTGTTCGAAGTTTCTGTCGGTTGATTAGTTTTCCAATGTATCATTTACCGTCAGATCCGGCGTATAACGCGCGCCCCTATTTTACAAAGAAAACCTGAAAACTATGCATGCAATACTCTTATGTTTTGAAATAATTTATTCGAGATATTAACCCAGCTTTTGAAAAAAACAGTATACTTCTAGAACCACAACTTTTTAAGTTCTTGAGATAAGTCGTTTCTTTCAAATAAACAGTATTTCAATATATGTAAAGTCTAATTTGTTGTGCTCATTTTTTTTATTTAAAAAGCTGTCACTTTTATTCTTAGCGTATAACGCGCACGTAGATTTCGATCTTATTTTTTTGTGTTGAATGTGCGTGTTATACGGTAAAAAGGTAATGACGAAGATATATAACCAAAATTGGGTGACGGTTCTAAAAAAAAGTGAAATATGAGTTTTACTTTATTTTAAGAAGCAATTACGGGTACTTCTCGGTTAGCCAATTGGAGTTGATATATCGCCAAATATGTTCCTATCAGTCCAAGACAAATTATCGCCAACCATTTCTTGTCATTTTCTCAGCATGAGTATTGGTAGTAATTCAGTAAAATTAGGGGTAATTAAAAGTTAGTCTTTATTTGACTTATTCCTATGGTAAAATTTGATAAAAAGTGACACATTGGCTATCTTGTCAAAGAGACGTTTGACTTCCTTGCGCATTAAAGCACACAGATCTTTTTATTTTATATAATAAAGGGGATATAGTAACGATACATTGACTTCTTGACAACGAAAATAAAAACATTTTTTTGATGAGTTGGATAATATTTTTAAACTAAATTAATTTTTTTCATAACTTTTTAAAATTAGTAGCTTTTTAAAACTACAATTATTTTCCCACGAAATAAGATTTAAATATTCGAAAATATTAGGTTTAGTACAAAATTTTAAGATTTAACATAATCACTGGAAAATAAAACTATAATAGGATTCTAATAAATAGATGTTATTCCTAAATTTTATGTGGTGCAGGGTATAGAATATTGAAGAAAATTAGCTTATTTTTGGTGACCTGTTCCTCCGATGAAAGGTATAACGGTTATATTTTATGTTGCTTCCTTAAAAGAATATTTTGAGTAAAGAATTTTTCAGTATCATTATATAAACACATTTAGATAATGCCAACATAATATGTAAATAACTTTAAGAAAAACACTTACAAAAGTTCAACCTAAAACTAAACACAAAAAATAAATAAAAATTGCATTTATATAAAAAAAAAAAACGAATATATCGCATAGTTCGATTTTATCAATACTTTTTCATCTGTCATTTGTTGATATATATATATCTGATTTATATAATAAGTTTTCAATTTATAATAGCTTGAATGTATTAATTTTTTCATATGAAAATGCGTAAAAGCTTCATAAGATACTGGGGGAGGGGTACCCTCAGTCCGCTAAACAGTGGACCAGTCCCCTTGTACAAATAACAACATTTCACACTCATTGCTTAAATTTAAAGCTGTAATTTACACATATATTATATAATTATATTTGTGTTTTTTTTTTGTAAAATTTGTTTTCGGCACTCTTTTTTAGTTAAATTCCTCAATTAAGCTCCTTCGTTCAATACTTCATTGATAATTTTTGATAAGTCTGCAGCTCTTGCAGCTTCTTAGAAAAATGAATATTTAACTCCGTTGATTGTTCATTAGCCCTCGTAAGAGACAACGCCTTTCTTTTCAGACAATGATTTCAGTCTAGGCAATCGTTGCGATATTTTTCTGCGAGAGCTTGCAATTCTTACAATCGCAACCGTATTGGCGACATTATATAAAATGAAGCACATGGTTACCAATTCAGTGCGTACGACACAAACGAAATCGGAGTTGCCCACTTGGCGAATTATCTTGAACGTTGTCATTATTACGATAGTACGTAATAAATTTATTACAACATCACGAAAACTTTTTTATAAAGAGAGAAATCATGATAAAAAAATGAAAATATTCATTTACAATCTCTTTATTATTAATTTTCATCATTTTTTTACATTCATTAACACATTTAATCTCCATTATTTTTTTTTTTAATTTGCTCATTTATTCACAGTTACACTCTTATTCACATTTTTTTCGTTTGCTTATTTATTTGCATTCATTTACCATTCTTTTTTCCGTTTGCTAGTTTATTTACATTCATTTACACTCTTATTCACCATTATTTTTTCCGTTTTCTAGTTTATTTACATTTATTTACACTCTCTTTACCATTGATTTTAATCATTTGCTTGTGTATTTGCATCATTACTAATCGCTTATTTTAAACATTAATTTCTAATCGTTTTTTGTTTTGACGTAAATACTACTCCTTTAACTTCGAGCTCAAAACAAGAACAGTTCTTCCAGGAAATGTAAGAGTCAAAAAGAATTCTGCCAATCATTTTAACGAACCACTTCGTTGAACGAATTTACGAATAAGTGTACGGACGTTCCTTTTCGTTGGACAATGCACCGAACCAGTTATTACCCCAGTAATTAGGGTTCGTTGTTAAAGAACCCTAGAATAGAGTGATCAAGAAACGAACAATAAATAAATGGTTCGTTCTGAGTACACTAAAAACAATCCGTCGTCGAAGAAAACAAATCCAACTTGGTACGTTCTGGATGCGAGCCAAAACTTTTAAGACCGTTATCATTCGCTCATCGTAAAATGAAATGAAAGATAAAGATTGTACAAGAGACGGTTTAAAAAAAAAAAACACGAGTAAATTAAACAAGGATAACGAAGAAAAAAAAGGAAACTAAATATCGTTTATGGAAAGAATTTTGAAACAGCAAGATAGTTCTTGAAAATAATAAAGTACCACGCGTGCTGAAAGTTTTTATGTGTTCAAAACTGTTTTGATTATCTTTGTCAGATATCATTTTCCTAAATATTTTTTTCCCGTTCTATTGACAACAAATTGTTTCGTACGTCAATTTATATGCCACAAAAAAGGAATATCTTTAAGTAGTACATTCACGCTTCCCGATTAATTTCAACCACAATATCCAGTTAAACTTATAAAAAGGAACCTAAAATATTAAGCATTGCCTTAAATCCGGGGTGGGCATTAAGTCGATCGTGATCGACCGGTGGACCGCCAAGATTATTTGGAGTGACCGCCTGAAGATTAGCTGTTAGTAATTGTATACTGAAATATTTAAGATTGGCTGACAGTACACAGACTAAGTCTTCTACTGACTATAATTACAAAAACTAACTTAAGATGAAAATGTTTTATTTTTTAATGTATTTTGAATTGTTTGATAATAAATGCATCATTAGATATTATTATATTTGTGGCTTTTATTATAATGTTTGTATTTTGCGTTTTGCTTTAAACGCGGTTTCAAAAAAACGAGTTTTTCATTTTATTTAAGTAGGTAAGTACATATTCCGAGTATTTATTAAGTTATAACAAATATGGCCGTGACTTTTTCCTAACTTCGCCACACCTACGACACTGGGCAATGGGCACTCTCGAGGATTTTTCAAAGGGGACGTGGTGCGGTGGTCCAGTGTCGAATGTCTACCATTCTTGTATCCTATTCCAATACGCTGCCAAACACATTTTTTTTTTCATTTTGTAGGTTATCGGGAACAAAGAACAGTAAGAAATAAATTATTGAATTAATAATTAGCATTAATTAATAAAAAAAAATACTTAAATTTTACGTACTATATACATGGGAATATAATCGATCGGAGAAAAAATGATGGGCTATTAAGGATGGTCTGGATCCGTGGAGCCTCCCCCCCCCCGTTTTTGAATGCCACTGATTCTGGGTGGACCCCAACACCTTGAAAAAATTAGAAGTAGCCCGTTCAATGGAAAAGTCTGCCCACCCCTGCCTTAAATTGAATGTTTAATGTCTTCCCTCCAATGTGCCCTCCAATTTGAATTCCTGAACGTAATGTTACTAGTGCTTCGATTTAAGTGAGTGAAAGTAGTATATTAACGGTGCACTGTAAAGCAACACAAGGGCAACAGGCAACGAGCCTCATAATTTTGAAAATCAGTGACACACAAGAGGATGACACCTGAGCTGTGTGGAATCCTTCTCTCCAAAATACATCATGCCAACGAGAAGGCATTGAGACTCGACAGATTTAACGTTCCTCAGCTCCCTCTAACACGAGGGGTCTTAAATGACACTAGGACTCAAATTCACGACACGCTGACCATGAGCTCGTGTTCACAACCTCTAAACCAGGAATTGCTAACCTTTTAACCGTGGCGTGGCAAACCAATCCACCAGTATAATTTAGCGTACCACACAGGAGGACATTTTTTAAAAAACTATTTCCACAATAATGCATGCAGAGTTAGAGAATGGAGGTCAATAACATAGATTTACATTTTTATCATACAGTGATTTTGCATCATTTAAAGATATTTCTTAACACAAAAATAAATAGCATAAAATGTAATTATTTTTCACAATAAAAATGAAAAAAAATTAAAATTGTGCATATATATTATGTATTTTTAAATATATTTATTGAAATAAGAAATAGACAACATAAATTGTAAAGCATTTCTTTTCATTATAAGTAAATATAAAGATAAATAAAAATTTTAAGGTGAACCTAGAGCTTTCACCTCTCTGCACACTTTCATGTCGCAAAATTAGAGATACAATTTGTGACTTTCAATTCGACACGATTTTGAGTTTCACGATTTTAACTTCAGTTGTTAAACAATTTCTTTAAGGACTCGAAATACTTTTCATATGGGAAAAATTTGTTCGCATAGATAAATAGAGCCAAAAGCGGGAAGCCGAGTATATATGCATAATTTTCTCTCTTCAAACAATTAAATCTCTCGAGCAACGACATTTAGTAGCTTACAAAATAGCTGTAAATTTATCTTCTAGATTTTTTCGTAATTCCGGAAATGTCCATACATCTGAAGATGTTTGTCAAATAAGATCCATTATAAATTTATCAACTTCCATCCACTCAACAATTGACAAATTTGTAGAGTAGTGCAGAGCGCCATTGAGAATTGTACCGCGTGCCATAGGTAACCAAACGTTGCTCTAGGCCATAGGTTCTCAGCGTGGTCGATAAAGCCCCTTTGTGGGCTTTTGAGGCTTTCGGGGGGGGGGTAGTAAAAGACCCAGAGAAAATTAGGGGGCGTCGATATGGCACGGAGGGACTTGGGTAGATTAACCAAATATAGTCTAAAAAAAGACTAAAAAAACACGTTGATTATGTACTAACAAAAGTTAATACTGCTTACCTTATGTTGATTGTATGTATTTAAATCATTTCTATATCACATGTACGACAATTCACATATTTCGGTAGACCTACATTAAATTGAATGATATAGTGCATTTTAATTACTGTAGTGTCCGTGTTATCTTTGTGAGCAAGGAAAAATGTTTTGTCCACTGCATTTCATTAAGTATATTATCCAAGAAAAATAATTAAATATGTTAACCAGGAATTAACGTGTGATTCTTTAAAGGTTGAAACTGTCAATTTACATTTATTTTGAAAGCAATAGTTTATAATGAATTACTTTGTATCTCAAAATCCCTGCCTATCTTTATAACAGGTAAGCAAAAACTTTTATTCCACTCTTTTAAATGAAGATATTCAGTAGCGTTTCAATTCCAACACAATATTTTCTTTCTATGACTAAAATATATAATATTACACATTTAAATACATTTGTGGCAATAGCTATTTCAAATTCGGAAGTGAAAAAAAATTGGGTCTTTAGAAAATAATTAAATTAAAAAATATATTCTATTAGCAATAGAATTTTTTAAAATTTAACCCTTGTTTTCACCATGTATTATGTACGCTCTTATTTCTCTAGTGGGAGGGGGCTGTAATGAAATATTCACTAGAAAAGGGGGCAATATCGAAATATTTACTAGAAAAGGGGGAGCCAGTTCAAAAAAGGTTGGGGACCTATGCTCTAGGCTATAGCGTCCACTGTGCATCGATATGAATGCAATACACTGCAGTGATCACGCGCAACATATTAAGATGAATGCTGAAAATATATTTATAGTTATAATCGCATATACTCGTACTTTATTAAATAAGACAGAAAAAATACACACACATGCATTTAATATAATCTATACATTTTTAGGGAAATCACAAACACTTGATCAAAATTTGATATTAATATAAAAACTAATTCATGTCGTACAATAGTAACGAAGCTATCTAATTGAAATGTCGTAGAAAGGTTGGTTTGTTGGTTCGATTGTTCATTAACATCGTGCTACGAATTCTATTGGTGAAAGAGCTTGTAATTTTCAACACAGTCAAGTGGCAAGGATGGTACCCCAATCTGGCATTGGGACTTTGAGCTTCGACACACACAAATTTAACTTCCATCAATCCTTCTACCAGTAGCGTACGCAGACCTTTCTTATGGGAAGGTTTGCTTTCAAAAACACATGGACGAAAGCGCTAAGAGGTAGTCTGTATGCACGAAACTTACAACCCCGCATCGGGGGGGGGGGGGCTTAGGATTCTAGGGGGTCCAATACCTACTCTTTATAAGATCTGACTTGGGGCCCAAAACCTTATTTTGTAGAAGGGCTCTAATATTCTCCATTTCGCCACTGTCTCTATGGTAAAAATTAAAAATCTGTTGTTCTATGATGAGTTGAACCCTTCAACCTGACCTTTATGAACACCACTGTCTTCTACAAGACAGTTTGGAAATCTTACGATTGTCTACAATGGAAGGAAATAAAAGGATTTTTTTTATAAAATTTTTCCAATACTTTTTTTAGAACCGTTACCATTCATATTAACCGAACGAAACACACACAAACGAAAAGCTATTAGTTAAACGAAAAACAAAAATATTGAAAAACGCAGACACCAAAATTTTATCGTTTATTTTTAGTTAATAAATGCTTTTTTCCATAAATCTTACGTTTAAATAAAATGCAATGACACCAAACTTTGCATTTTTAATGGCACTATTCGTAATTTATAACACAATCACCACAAAATGAAAATTAGCACTACAGCAGTGGTCTTCAAACTTTTTCGACTCACGGAACCCTTAGAACTATAAGATGCTTTAATGGAACCCCATCCTGCACATAGATGAAAATGTTATAAAATAGTATTAAAAGTAGATTAGCAAGTTACAGGTGCATAATGGAAATACAATTAAAAAGTATTGTATTTGCTATTAAAAATATATTAGTGCAATTCCTTCATTAATAATATTCATTTAGGCATTTGAATGGCATACTTGAGTGGCATTATTTAGTTTGACAACTCTCCAGATCATCGACCTTATACATACCATTGCAGTTCCTTTGATCTCTGAAGTGAAATTATTTACCATTCTACTTCAGCCTGTTTCAAAATACATGTTCAGCTATGTATCTCAGCTTTCATTTTATAGATTTTTTTTTTGTTTAATCTGGAAAACCTAGAACCTCAGTTTAGACTCATGTGATTCTATTGTGCATCCCTATAACTATGTGAATCGACTAATGTTTAATGAGTTTGGTATTTTTATATATTTCTTTCAAATGCACTTAAAGGTCTTTATTTTTGAAAAAAAAATTCATCATTTTCTTACGTAACAGCCAATTGTTCTTGAGATAAACAATGGTATATTTGTGAAACACAGACCTTATAAAAACTAAATATCCCTTAACTAATGAAGGCATTGTTTCAGTGAAAAATTTTGAAGACCATTTATATGCTCATCGCATAGATATAAATCATATATTTCCCCGCAAAACACATTAAATTTACAAAATTATATTGCATCAGTGTTTGAAGCCCTTGTTATTTATTACTGATCAAACCCAAACGACTTGAGGATCAACTTTCCGATGTACTTATTGCTATGCAAAATATCGGTAGCATTTTTCTACTATACGACTCTCATTATTTAGGCTGTCATTAGAAACATTATAAAATAAAAACGTATAGTATTTCCATGCTCGTAAATCGCTCAGCTTTTCAAAGAAATAGACAATTATTGTCAATCATCCACATTTTCTCTTAAATCAAGCAGAAGAAATGGGTTATAGCGATCTAATGCGAAAGTTAATTGGCATTTAAATACTTCTTTTTGTTCCCCATGTAAATCCCTGTCGTAACTCATAATTTAAACATCGTAGCTGTCAAATAGGCTGACAGATAACTTAACTGAAAAGGATTTAAATGAAAATGGATGAAACAAGGAATGAAAAAGGAGAGACACAGAAAGAAGTGCTAAAACCGAATGGGAAAATACTCGTACGAGGTTATGAAGCGAGTATGGAATTCAAAAAGTAGATTAATGTATCTTATTTAAAAAATTATTTCTATAACTAATAGAATTTTGTTAGGAAATTTTTAAAATTTACGCATTCTTTAAAATTTTACGCATGCACTATTTTACGCATTTTTTTTTGGTATTATTTTATTACATTTATGCATTTTAAGGCATCCGCTGTAGAGGATAGTGACGCTCACTGCTGTGCCGTAGGACCTGTGTTAGAATCTCGGAGAAGGCACGGATGTTTGTAAATGTATAGTGCATGGGACACTGTAAATATTTATCGATCTGTAAGTCCCCTTGAGAGGTTGAAAGGGGAAGGAAAGTGAAAGTCTGTGACCCTCCCAGGGCACCTCCCTTCTCGAAATTGGAATGGGTTAATGAGTGAATATTAACGTTGCAATTATCAGCTACTCAAGGGCTTTTGGTGATGGACCACATAGTTTTGAACCATGGTCAAGTGACGAGGACACCCGAGATGTCTCCCTCTCCCACCACCCTACAACAAAGGGAGGACGTTTGAGCTCTCGACAGATTTAAAGTGCATCGCTCCCCTACCCGGCAGGCCTTCAGCGGTACTGGACTCGAACTCATGACACGCCGGTCACGAGTCCTTTACCTTGACCACTAGGCTACCACGGCCCCTAGAAATTGGCGTGGTAGAGAGCCGAAAGGTACCGTCACCTACACCATGCTGTGGCTAAAGACTGATGTAAACTAGTTCCTTGCTACGATAAATTTCGTGGGCCTCTATCTGACACCATCGATCAGGTGGTATCAGAGACAACAAGCTATTAAATGAATATTTTAGTTCAGTGTCCAATTCAGTCCACACAAAAATGGGCGATTGTTTCAAGAATTTTTATCACAAATCACTTTTAGTTGTAAATAATTTTCGTTTCCACACATTCGTTTTACAAATAAACAAACATACTTCTGAATGTGTTTAAAATTAGTGTATACATTAAAGGGGATTGGTTTGTTAATTTAAATCGTGCGAGGGCCATATTCGAATTAACGGCGTCAAACAATCGTTAATTTGTTGCATTGTTGACCGTCTTTCGAATGAAGGATGTGTCCACCCAATTAACAGGCATGCATTTTCGGAATAAACCATAATTACAAGATAGAAGAAATTACAGTAGATTTTCATCTGTGAACAAAAACACTTATTAATCTATATTAATAGCAAAATTGAAAAAACACACAAATACAGATCACAGCAATTTAAAACATAATTATAGCTCCTCATAAGGCAGGTGAATCGCACAGTAGCAGCCAAATGATTGACTACTCTTGCTTCCCGGCATCATCCTTGTATAACCTAAGAACCTTCCAAGAGCTTATAAAGTTTCCAGTCGAATAATTATCCTATAACCTTCTGAATTTTTCTAGATGCAACTACTTTTGTCCCCAAATCACCAAGGTCATTTCTAAGCATTTACTATTATTGAAAGAATCTACCTGGGCCTACATATAATCTTTCCTGGTTGAAAAAGAAACGAACAGAATCCGAAAATTGCGTAATAATATTATAATATAACAGTTAATCATAGAAATGTGATATGTATATCTGATTTATCTACAAGCAAGATGAAGGAAGAAGTAAAAAGCTATAAGTATTGGTTGTTAAAGGTCAAAAATAAGGGTACATTTCTAAGACATCCCGGCGGTGAGTGTCCCTGCTTAACACAAAAACAGTAAACCTCATAGGATAGAGGATTCGGATATCTCATGAATCACATGCCTACTAAAAGGGGTTAAGCATAAATGAAGGAAAAAGCATTTTTCAGACAATGCAAAACATTTTATGCAATAAAAACTTGAAAGAGAAGAGTTGAGAAAATTCTGATAAGAAAAAATATTTTCCGAAGTATAACATTAAAATATCGATATCTTAAAATAAATTGACATCTTAACGGTATCTTTAAAATGTATTGTAATCGCATGTGGGATATGAATATGGAACGTCAAAAGAGGGTTTTATGTTTATAATTTAACAAAGAATTCGAATTAAATGATGCAATGGAAATATTTTTTAACTCGTGATCGAACAGCATTGGTTGTTGACAAATAAAATATTAATAAGGTTATAATAAAAGTATTTCTTCATCAAAACTTGACAAGTTTTATTTCAATCAATGTCAACATGATGAATATTAGCACCAGACCTTCCGCTTTGTATCTTAATCGTTTGATCATGATTATTCTCTTGAGTTGGTACGGCCACGGTAGCCTAGTGGTCAAGGTATCGGATTGTGGCTGGTGTGTCATGAGTTTGAACCCAGCACCACTTAAGACCCACTGTGTAGGAGAGAGATGAACGTTAAATCTGTCCAGAGCTCAAACGTCCTCGTGGTGTGGTAGTTAGGAGAGAGGGTGCCAACTCAGGTGTCATCCTCGTCACTTGACCATGGTTCAAAATGATGAGGGCCGTCACCAAAAGCCCTCGTGTAGCTGAACAGTGCGACGTTAATATTCACTCACTCACTCTTGAGATGGTATCTCATCCTGCTAACTATACCATGTGATAAAACTAAAAGGACCAATTAAAGTACATTAACGCCAATATTCTGCATATTTGAATCAATTTTAAGAGAACGAGAGAGTTACACTAACGTCGCACTATAGAGCTGCAAGAAAGCTATTGGCGACGAACCTCGTAATTCTGAACTGCGGTCAAGTGGCAAGGAAGACACGCGCGATATGGCACTGCTCTCTTCTAACTCCACACCAAACCGTTTGAGCCTCGACATATTTAACGTGCATCGGCCCCCTTTACACTGTGCTCTTTCAGCGGTACAAGGCTGGAGCTCATGACACGTCAGTCATAAGTCAGTGGCCTTGACCACTAGACTAACGCGACCACTTTAAAAAAAAAGCGTAGATGAAAGCTCCAGGACTAAATTTTTATGCTAAAAATTAATAATCTTTTGACCTTGGGAGTTGTTTGAACCCCCAAATCCTCCCTTTGTGTACGCCACTAGCATGTTGCGATCCAGTTAGTCCATTACTTTATTCTTGCAACGCAACTTTAGCCTAGTTGTGTAACGTACACCCCCGCAACCCCGTATCACGGGTGTTGGGGAGAATGCAGGATTCTTGGGTGCCCAAAGCCTGATGTTATGGTTTTGCAATCCTTTGTAAGCTCTAGCTTAGAGTTAAAAACCAGACTTTGCACGGGGGGGCTAATATTCTACGTTACGCCACTGCTTTAGCCAATGGACTACCAAGGCTCCGGTAAATTTGTATTAATTAAGAAAGCCACAAGTTCTCTGACTCTTCTTCGTGCCATGTATCTTGAAGAATTCAATGTCAATGGCTGTATTGAATGAATACCCGACAATTACTCCACAAGATGGCATAGTATCTCGTATCAAACACCCTCTTATCCCTCAGCTGCAGTTTTCCTGTTTGGCTGTTGTGACCCCTTAATTTCTAAACAGACATCTAGGAAGCACTGTTATTTGAACACTAAAGTTATTTACTTGGATGCCTTCAAATCATCCAAGCAATTTTAACACAAAAATCAATTCATTTATAACCTTTTTGTGAGGAGTTATAAGCAATTACACTAACGAGGCTTTAAAAATGCTTGGCTATTAATCTCTTTGAATCCCGAAACCACCCAGTTTGTTTTCATGTCTCAAAAGACAAAATTCTTCGAAAACAGTTCTTTTTCAAGTTATTTTGATTCGAAAGAGGCCTGGTCATCGTCAGGATCTACAAAAATGCCGAAACACTTGAACAGTGAAATTCTACTACTATAATAATATTAACTCCAACGCCTTTAGCAAAGAACCCTGTTGGAACACGGATCGTAAAAACAGAGCGTTCCATTGTCAAAAAGTGCCAAAGTTGTTTACTTTTACAACACAGCTCTTTTTTACTTTTTAAGATAAGGGAGGAATTTTATGTCCGTTTAACGGCAAGTAAGGAACAGTAAACTTTTCGTCTGAAGTAATAAATAAACGGAAAAGTCGTTAGAAAGTATTTTATTGAAGTATGTCCATTTAGTAGAAGTTTACGATTTGCACATTTTTTCTTCAGTTTTTATATCAATTTTTTAAGAAATATAATAATTGATAAAGTTAGTAACATTTAAACTATATATAATTGGAGAAATGAAGCAAGAAACAAATACTAAGAACACGTCGTGGAACACGAGAATCCATAGCTTCACGAGAACTATTGGCGACGGACCTCGTAATTTTGAATCTCGCTCAAGTAACGAGGATGACACATGACTTGGCATCTCCCTCTCGTAATTCCCCATCCTGCAAAGGGAAGGACTTTGAACCACCAAAGAGTGTATCTGCACGGCGCATCTTCAGTGGCATGGGGCTAGAACTAATGATGCACCGGTCAAGAGCTCTTCACTAAAACCACTAGGCTACCGCAGCCAACGTAACTGTCTCAACTAAAACACCTTGAGATCCTAAAAAAAGTCTAAATTGTTAAAAATAATGAAAAAAAGAAAGTTAGAAGTCTTTTGCAGAAGCAGAGGATAAAGAAAATGCTTCATATGCTTCTGGAAAGTACTAAAAAAAGTAAATGCTGAAAAATTACAAATTTTTACTTTAAAGCCTGTTTTCTCAAAATGTAATATTTTTCACTTTATGTACCTTTTGCTCAAAAACTACTTACTATACAATCCTCAAATTTTCAATGAACAAACTTTTAACATGTTTACAAATTTTAATGGAGGGAATTAGATATATCTAGCAAACATTTTTAGATAAGGCTTTTTTAAATTAAATTTCAGGGGGAGAAATTGGACAGTTTTTTGAAAAATTCATTATTTTTTATTTTAAACAAAAAAATAAAATCCTTGGTTAAAATTTTATTGATAGTACACATAACCTGCTGTAAAAATTTTATCCTTGATAAGTAAGTAGTTTCTGAGAAAAAGGTACTTAAAATTAGGTAATTTAACATGGGCTCTTATGGACGTGCCGGACCCTCTTAAAAGGTTACAATAATTTATCTCTGAAAGAAAAAAATTACTAGATAGTTTATCTTCATTTCAAATGCTAAAGCTTTCTTCTTTCTATTGTAGCAAATTGTTACATAATCTTTTAATTATTGCTATTAATACAGGTAACAAAAAATTACATGAGCATTTTTGAATCAGAGTAAAACTCATTTCTTAATAATGGAACATAAAATTTATACATTTTTCAAAGAATTTTCGATAAGCATTTATAAAAAAATAAGTATTTTATAAATATCAATCATGTTATCACAAAACCCATATCAAATTTTGTTACACATAGTTCGACGTACTTACGAATCAAATTTCGTGTGCGAGCACATCTATTATTGTAAGAGTAGCGCTTTAAAATCACTTCATGGATATTCAAATGTTTCAATAAAAAATTAAATGGTAGCTTTTTGTCGAAATTTGAGCACAAAAACTGTTTAAAACCATTAAGTCAAAGATTTTTTATAAATCGTACCATGTCCTCTTAAATTTAATCTATTTAATTTTTAATAACTAATTTTCACATTTTGAGTAGTTCTGATATATATACCAAACATTTTTTTATTTCATGAAATACAAGTTTTAGATATATAGGTGTTAGTGTGTTAAAAGAAATGAAGATTTGCGCGGCAAATATCAAGAGACATTTTTATCCGATTGTCTTGAAACAAATATGTATATATATATATATATATTCTTAAGAAAAAAGAACTGAAAATAAAGTAATTAAAGAATTTAAGGGAGAATTTATATTAAAATTTTGTGACCAAATTTGGGTTTTCAAAACTGACATTTAATTTTTTTCGCATTTTGATAGTTATTTTGATAGCACGAATTCTTTGTAAGGAATTTTAAAAAGTCTTAGAAACTAATCTTTTAAATTTGCTTACAGAAATATAATAAACGATTAAAAACTTTTGAAAGCTCTATGAACCTTAAAGTATTTTTTGACGAACTGACGAGACTCTTACAACTTTAGTTTTAAAAAAGTGGTAATTCTAGCATATGTCCAGAATATAAATTGTAATAATATAAATACTTTGGATATCTTTATATATAACAAGTCGAAACTCACTCGCTTCGTTAGGTATTTCATGATGTATGTGAATCAGTGGCTAACACAGAAAATTTGTAGAGGGGGGGGGGGTCAGGATCCACCATTCTGGTATCAATACGCCACCCATTTTATTTTGATTTTTAGATTGTTGGGATCAAAAACCAGTAAAAATTTATTGATAAATTTTTATTATATATTTATTTTTATTTTCTATTCATAAATTGATAATTTATTGAATAAATAATTGTCATTAATTAGTAAAATGAATTATTTGTAACAAATATTCAATTACATTTTACGTTCTATGTACATAAGATTTTAATCAATCAAGGGGGGGGGGGGATCAAGGGCTATGGGGCCCTTGTATGCGCCACTGATGTGAATATATATTGTTTACAGCATTAAGTGTTCGAATGTATTGAAAAAAAAATCCTGATAACTTTCACTTCTTGATCTAAAAAGAACAGGACTTGAATTTCTAAAATTGAAGTAGTGTTGTTTTTAAGCTTCCGTAACCCCTCCTCCCAACTCAACAAAATAAACATGCTTGACTAAGTTTAAACCTAATAGTTTAAAAACGGAAATTGTTTACCAGTAAGTCATGTACTTCCCTCGAGAGTCGATTTCCAATAGACTCATTTTTAGCGGATTTCAAATCAACCAAAAACATGAGTACCAAATTTTATTACTGTAAATCTAGTAGCTCGAAAACGGGATTTTTTTTAACAATCTATACGCCCCAGTAGTAACTCTCCGCATCTCCTGCATAGGAGTCAATTTCAGTAAAATCTGTTCTTAGCGGGTCTATTCAACAAAAAAAAACATGCCTACCAAATTTCAAGTATGTGGGTCTAATAGTTCACAAAACGCGAATTTTTATCTATAACGTCGCTTAACCCATCGCAACGCCAATTATGGTGGTGGTGGTGGGGTATTTTCACAAAATTCGTTCTTAGCGGATCTCTACTACATGAAAGTATTGTGCCTACGAAATTTTATGTCTGTAGGTCGTATAATTAAGGAGATACCGTCATAATCGAGTCAGTAAGTCCCTCTTTTTTTTCTTTTTGTACAGAAAATGTTTCTGTACATTTAATACATGTAGCAGAAACAATTTCAAAAGTAACAACTCCACAAACAAAACCAAGAGAGTAAATTACTAGAATTAAATTAACCTGAAAAATTAAACTAATTCCACAAAACCACTCTACAAACATGCCACCGACAACTAATTAATCTAAATTACTGCCATTTTCTCCAAAATGTGTTCCCGTCCAAAGCCGACGTCGCTTCCTTCAAAGCAAAAATTTTCCCGTCCACCCTTTCCTCCCTGTTGGGAAGCAGAGCGTCAGTGTCATTTTCGAAACGCCGCAACGGGCACCACAAGAGAAGGCCAAACAAGTTGGCCAAGGTTGGTACCAAATGACATCCCACCCAAGTTGTCACAACATCGGAGTTTTTGATACCCTTAATTGCTGCCTTGCTTTGGAACTCATCATTTACACAAGAGGTTTGTTTGGAGATCTTAAGGCACTAAATAAACATGTTGTAACATCCAGGAGGTATTTCTGTATGGGAGGGGCAAGTCCCCTTTCGATGCATACACAAACGCTCAAATGAGTCTTCATGTTGATGCTAAGTGGACTAAATTAATGATGGTATAAGGAGGAAAAATCATAATTATTTTTCAATCCATGCTTTTAATCAGTAACTGCATTATGGCTTATAAATACCTATATAAGGTAATAGCAAATTTGGGATGCAAAAAAATGCATACAAGATACTAATAATAATTTTTATGTAACACATCGCATTTTTTCGTACCCGAAGTCAGGCCGGATAACACAAATAGTTCCAAAATTTAATGGAAGGATTTTTACAAAAAAAAAAAATCTTATCAGCCCTTATAGGACTACAAGATAGGTTAGAATCAATATTAATGTAACTGTTTTAGTTTGCTTAGACCGTATAAAATTCATAAAAATCCCAAGAAAAATGCATAACAAAGTGTATTTTATTTGGATCGATGTGTAGTTTTATCATGCATTAGTCTTCAATTGTTCGAATTTACTTTATTATTACACAGAATTATACTTATCGAATGGCATGAAACATGCAAGAAAAAAAACAGTAATACGAAATACACGAAATAATTACACGAAACAATAAACTAAAATAGGTAATCAGAATACAAACCATGAATGTTTTATCATTAGCACCAATTGACTTGACAGGTCCCCCCCCCCATTAACTTAATGGCGCAACAGCCCATGAGAGCCAAGGCCTACTGTGTCCATATCAGTATACGTGACCTTGGGCCCTGAGGTGTATGAGCAGATGTTCCAATTGGGTTGTCAGTTTGACACGAAACCCTCAGTGCTTAGTCCCCAAGCAAGCTTGGTACTCATTTATCAACCTGCCGAAAGGATGAAAGGCTGAGTCGACCTAATCCAGTCCGAGTTTTGAAACTCGGACCTGTGGTGTGGAAGCGCGATGCACTACCCCTCAGCCACTGGGCTACTTTCCCCCCTATTATCACTATGTAATTTTGACACCCAGTTTCTTCTCCAGAGGGAGGCACTTGAGCTTTAACACGATACGAAATTGTACAAAGAATTTAATTTTGCAGAGAGCCCTCAAGCCAAACAAGCATTCAATGGATCTTTAACATACCACGTAATCATACGACATGAACAATCTATCGACTTGGGTCGGGGTCAAACTGGTACACTTGAGCATACAAGACCAGCGCCTACCAACTCCGTCACCCAGGCCGGCTTAAATTTCTTTCGTAATAGCGAGTCATTACATTTGTAGGAGGAATTTATTGGCATTAATCCGTTTGTACCATAATACTTTCAACTATATTTTTTAAAGGCCCTATCACACACACACATTTTCAGCAACCGTTTTGCCGAATTTTTCACGCAGCTGAGCGTGAAGGGTTGCTGTAAGCAAAAAAACATATTACGACTTCAGCCTCGCTCTATTTCCACATTGAAAAAATACTCGCCGATTTTTCTGCTTCGGAAAACGAACATCCAATATTATTTCTTTTATTTCGGTCGCCCTTTTGTTGACGAGTGATTGCCGCCATCTTATTTATGACGTAGGGCGTCGAAGAACCCCATTGGCTGGAATTCCCAAGCAACTTTCATTTGGGAACAATTTTTTCAGCTCACTGGGGAAAAGAAGTACCCAGCCGTTGCTATGGCAACTAGGTAGAAATTGTTCGGAATTGTTTGTTTTCAAGGAAAATTGTTCCAAATACGTGTACGTGTGAGAAGGCCTTAAGGGATGTGAAAACGTTTTTATCTGCTTCGCTTTTGGTCAATTGCACATTCTTCTTCGTTTCGTTTTAAAGTTATGAAATAACGAAGATTCGCGCCACAAAATGCATGTAATAAAAATATTACACTTTCTCTCAGATTCAAATTGATTCATTTACTAAAGAACAAGAATTTCACATTCCTGAGATCTAAAGACATTAACACATTTTTTTAAATGTATCTAAAAATAATTAGTGAAGAGTATTGTACATTCTCAATCGATTAAAAACAAAATAAATTACCGAAAAATGAAACTAGAAATTCTTTAAAAAATTTTCATCAAAAAGGCTGAAGAACAAATAAAAATTCTTCGATAAATTATTAAGCAAACTTTAATATCAATTCAGTTTATACCTGGTAAAAAGTCAACTTTTTTTTTTAAGTCTTATTATGCGAGACTCAAATTAAACATGGTTAAAAAAATTGCCTTTCTTGTAAAAATGTTTCTTTTGAATTAAATCATGCATAATAATTTCAGTGTGAAACTCATTAAAAAAATACAGGGAGGGGAAAAAATCTTTATAAAAGTTGAAAATAAAATTTATTCTAAGCTTGGCAAAGAACCAAATAATTAAAGTTCCTACTTTGAAAAGGAAATTGCATCCAATGAGAGTAATTAGTTTTTTTCTCCCTTTACTACATGAATAATCCACAACTCACAGCCTTCACATTTTCGAAAATTAGGAATGCCATTAACGGTTCTTTTAACAATCTAAGTAAGAACAAAAGATAACTTGTTCTAAAAGTATTTCAAACTTAACCCATCTAATCAAAATATTTTGTGGTTAAAAGTTATTGTAATAAAAATATCACAGAATTTTCACATACACAATGTTTATTTCTGCTTAGAATTTTATCGACTTTTGATTAAAATTTGCAAAAAATTTTCTATTTTAAGGATTTTTTTTTACGCCGGCTCGGTAGCTTAGAGGTAGCATGGCCTTTTCTTAAGCCTAAGGTTGCTGGTTCGACCCCACTGGAGTCGATAGATTTTCTGGATGCGAAAATCATAAGCATGGAGGGTATCACGAGGTGTCAGTGGATATTCGGAAAACGGAACCGATCGGTACGCAGCTCGAAACCCTTTGGGTGAGCTCGATTCTCCCGAGTAAGTAGGCAGGCATGTAATATGATTATGTGGCATGTAAAAGATCCCTTGAGTAACAATTTTGTTCTGATTCCCTTGCTAAACATTGTCATGACTTAATTTTCCCATCTGATGAGAGCTTGAGTTAAAATTAATTCAAGGGTCAAAAATTTAGTAGCGAGAGCCGCCCCTAGATTATGCCCCTATGAAATCACTCTCACATATGGAGACTTGTCGTGTCTGCAAAGGCTTAGTTGCGAATATGCAGCCCATTAGGAAAAAAGTTTTCAAAAAATATTTCCGACCGATTATCCTCGAGTTAAGTTTTGAATAACTATAGATTTGAAATATTAGCCAATTAGATTCCAATAAAAAAATTTATTTTATGGGATGCTAGATATGAAAGACGCAATGGTATGCATATTAAATACAACGTGTTTAGTTCGACTTGGCTCGCTCAGCATGCAAGAGAAGTATAGAGAGGACTATTAGTAAAGAACCTCATAACTTTGAACCAATGCAAATTAAAAATGAGGATATACTCTAATTCGAAAGCTTTCATTTTACCTGATGGAAAAAAATTGATACATTTGAAGATCTACTGACCTCCATAATTTCGCAAATGCTTTAACTTAAAGTAAATTAATGTCTATAAAAATACACGAGGACTATTGTAGAAATTGTAGAGCAGGGATCGGTAACCTTTTAGCAGCGGCGTACCAAACCAATCTACCAATATGGTTCAGTGTGCCATACAGTAGAACATTTTTTTAAACAATTCTGTTCCCGCGATAAAACATATAGAGTTAGAGAATAGAGGTCAATAATTTAGATTTACAGTTTTATTATATATTAATTTAGCATCATTTAAAGATTTCTTAAAATTAAAATAAACAGCATAAAATATAACCATTTCTTAAACAAAAGTTTAAAAATTGAAATTGTACATGTTTTAATAAATGTTTAAAAATACATATAAGAATCAGACAACACATAACTTATAAGTATTTTCCTTCATTACAGTTAAATAAAAAGATAAATAAAAATTTTAATGCGAACCCAGTTCTCGCACCACTACTTTCATATTGTAAAATCAGGGACATAATTTGTGATTTTCAATTTGACACGATTTTCATTATCGAGTTGTATTAAACAATTTCTTTGTGAACTCGAAATATTTTACACATAAGGAAAGTTGTTTTACTTAGATAATGTGGAACCAAAAGCGGAAAGCAGAGTACATACAATTTTCTCTTTTGAAACAATTAAATCTCTCAGACAATGACATTCAATAATTTATAAAATTGCTGTAAATTTACCTTTCAGATGTTTTCGTAACTCCGAAAATCTCCATGTTTCTAAATAGATGGTTGCTAAATAAGGTCCTTTACAAATTTATCAACTCTCATCCACTCAAAAATTGACAAATGTGTAGAGTATCACTGAGAAGTGTACCACATGCGGCACATTTGGTTGCCGAACCCTGCGGTAGAGGGTCATCACACGCATATTTCCTTTAACTAAAAGCTTTTGTTACTTTATGACGTTGCTGAATGCCAGGATCAAAAGAGTAACAAACGAGAGGATGGTCGGAGGGTGTCACGAGGTGTCAATGGTTATTACAAAAGCAATACTGATAGATCAAATTTAATTTGATTTTTTTTATTTGTGTTGCACTCTAAAACATCGCAAGGGATATTAAAGATGGATCTCGCAATTTTGACCTTGGTCAGGTGACGAAGACCAGTGGCGTAACGGAGAATATTAGGGCCCCTAATATTAGGTCAGGTCTTTTGGCCCAAAACCTAAATACGTACTTGGCATCTTTCAGGTTTGAGACCCCTAGACCCGGGGGAGTACGTTACGCCACTGATGAAATCGATACACGAGATTATATTTCACTTTTTAGCGCGTTTTTCACGTAGTGGAACAAAAGCACTATTAGTACGCAAATTTCGTCTTCGTTCCATATTTTGTCGTACCTTTTTCTCAGCCAATAAGCAACCAATTGACCTCGAGTTTTCGGCATTTGGTCGTATTTGTGCCCTAGATGAGCCGAATCATATTTAAATTTTCCCATAGTTTTCCAAAAAATTTTCCTGAATTTCGCAAGTTTATAACAAAATTTTCTCAAATTTTACCTAGTAAATTTATTGTTTGCAAAAAGTTTTTTTAAAAAAATCTACCTGCATTTTGGAGGAAATCTTTACAAAAAAGTTCAGAAAACAAGTATAAAAGGCTCTAATTTTACTAGTAAAAGGTTCATTAGTTGCATTATTGTAAGATACAACATGTGAAAAACGCGCTAAAATTACTTGGCCATGCCAATGATTGATATCTTGTTAAACATTCATACTGTGGTAACGTAAAGAATTTTAGCTTCGATAGATTGAACGTCATTCCCTCTTTACAGCGCATCTTTCAACTCGTGACTCGACATTGCCGACCACAACAGTGCCGGTTTATCCATTGGGACCTTGGGAAGGGCGCACAGAAGGGCCCGAAAAAGCTGGACTTAACCAGATTTTCTGGTAATAAATTTCGATCCTCCAGTGCCAAGGGGGTCTGTAGATCTTCTGCGCCCAGGGACCGAAATGAGCTTAAATTGGCGATGGACCACAAGTTCGCAAACACGAACATTTGGATACCGTGTCCAAGAAGACATGAGAACCTAAGCTTATCGAGGGAAAACACTTATGAACTTTCAACAAAAAATAACCAAATATTGCTTACATTAACTTCTACTTTAAAAAGCAAATTTCTAATTTAATTCGAATGTATGCATATCGTTTTAAGTAAATAATTAGATTTTTGACTGCTCTCGCTTTATATATAATGTATACACACACAAGTCAATGAATTAGAAAATTTTGATATTCGCAATTGAATGTGTGCTGAAGATGAAGTATACATTTTTCTTTTATGATGGGGTCAACACATTGTTAGAATGCTAGTGTAAGTAAGGGCAAGAGTACTTTTCACGATAAATGAAGTAAAATTGAAAAGCGACAAATCTTTCAACATTTGAAAAAGTGCTTATTGTTGGTGCTCGTTTAGCAGGGACCTCGATTTCGAAGAGAGCAAATCTCACTGATTTCTCAACAGCAGTCATACTAAAGGTTTTTTAAGTTGGAATTCAAAACTCATAGTCATTCTCTCGAAGACTTAACTGTGGTTTGAGCACAGCTTTCGAAGAACGTGGCGAGTGACGTCTCCAACAAATTGTACCGCAAAACACAGGAACTCTACTGAATCGTCAATCAAGTCTCTTCCCAACAGATTTCAGCTCGAACCATGTGCAGATAATTGCAGAGGATAGGAATGCATAGTCGGGTGCGTATGAGAAAACCATTTCATTTCAGGCAGAAATGAAATTGTGTCGTAAAAGAGACACCGGACATCTGAGGATTAGAAACGGGTAATGTGGTCGGATCAATCATGATATACTTTATTTTTTACTGATGGAAGACTTCGAATTTCGTGAGAACCCCACGATGCCATTAATCCATCTTGCCTTATTCACACTATACAAGGGTCCGGTGGGAGTATCATGATATGGGGCATGTTCTGCTGGTATAAAAGTAATTCTTTGTGGGGTTCCTCGAGAGTAAGAGAACAACCATGAGATACCTAGATATTCTGGCAGATCAAGTGCATTCTGCAATGTTGCATATTTACCCTGTTGGTGTAGATACACTTCATAGACGATAATGCAACTACATATCGTGTCAGAAAGCGCTCAAAATTGGTTCACTGAACATCAATCTGATTTGCAACACTTTTTTCCCCACCGCATATCCCGGATCTTAACCCAATAGAAAATGTGTGAGATATAATGGAAAGACTCATCCGACCGCACTTTCCTCTTTCATCTAATTTACAAGATCTATAAAGCTGCATAGCCAATGCACGGAATTCTCTGGACGTAAATGCGCTCCAAAAGTATTGTAGACTCGATGTCCAAACGAATCAAAGCAGTTATACATGCAAAAAGTGACCCAATAAAACATTAATCTTAGGTTTCCAATCCATTTGTCAGTGTGTGTATTATATGAGTACAATTTTAAATTATATTTTCGTTTTACGTTTACGCGATCAAAAAATATAGTAATGTCGAAACAATTTTTTTTAACAGCAACAAATGTTCCGTTTTTGAGTCATTATTTAAAATTATGTGGTAGATTACATTCTATGTTTGAAAGAACATAAGAGATTAGACTATAATAATTTATATTTATTTCACTTAGCACATTGGTATATGCAAGTTTATATCGCAAACGTACATAAAATGCATGAGCGGGAAAAGCTCATTGAATTATTTATCAAAATAGAAAATTTCATATGCATGGCATGTATCTTACATAGCATATAATTATTAGCTGTATTTGGACCATGCTTCAGATAAATAGCCAGAATTTTCGTCGAGTACAACCTACAATTAGCTTCCGAACATAAATCTTTCAAGTCGGAATTAAATTTCATGAAGCATTTGTGTACCAATTGCTCTGAATTAGTATTTTCAATTCAGAATCTACTACTGTAATGATTCATTTTAGTTTTCTCAGAAATCCTAAAGAGCGGGGGGGGGGGGATCAGTAGCTCTTGATTATTCTGGAGCCATTTCTTTACTTTTTTCCCATGGCTTTTACTTTGAATGTTTTAAGCTTATGTGTGATTTCAACTATGTTTTTCTTAATAAATGTTTTTCTTCATTTTAATAGAGTATTGCTTGTCCTTTTGACACAATACTTTAACAACCCAGTGCATAAATCATTCCACTCTTTAATTTTCCGCTCAACACCAACGTGAGATCGTTGAGCCGCTAGAAATTTAACGCACATCGCAATCTGAATATGTCGGATCTGCGTGAGTGTTAATTATCGTCGCACTATGAAGCAGCACGACCGCTGTTGGCAACGGACCTTATAGTTTTGAGCCATAATCAAGTGACACGGATGACACCCGTAGTTTAGTAATGGTACCCATTACTAAACTACCACACCAATGGGGAACTTCACGTGTCAGTAGATTTAACATACATCAGCTCCTATGCAAGGTGGGTCGTCTAGATGGATACTAGAGCTCGAAATCGTGACCATAATCACTAGGCTACCACGGCTATAGGGTGGATCTGTAGTGTCACAATAACTAGAATCCATGACCCAACTATAATTACGCCAGGTTTCAGTTCACGACCATGACCACTCTGCTACAATGGTCGCCAAACAAGAGGGTACAACACATCAAGGGGAAAAAGTCGCTGGGTCATTCCGGAACTCCATCATTTGCGTTTATCCAAAAAAAACTCCAATAATAACTACAACGTTAACTTGTTTTTTCGTATTACAATCCAAAAATTCGGGGACTGCGGCCATTGATGACAATGAAAGCAAGTACCTAAAGTTAAACCACTTGAACCGGATTCTCCCAACCCTCCCTCACCAGATCAGATTAGTTTAGACCGTGTCATGTGACCGAACCGCACGCGCAGCTGTTATCATTCGAAACTAGTTAGCTTTGTTCCGCGATCTAAGGAAGATGGCTTTTCTTGAACAGCGTTGGACATTAAATTTGCTTAGAATGTTTAGGTAAAACACCAATGGAGACTTTGGAAATGCTAAGTAAGGTGTATGGTGAGTTTACCAGGGAGATATTTAAGGTTTACGAATGGCATCGGCGTTTTAAAGAGGGCCAAGAATCCATCGAAGACAATGCCTTGGACGACCTTCGACTTCACGAAACAGGGAAATGTTGCATTGGTGTCTGAATGAGTTCGAAAAGATCATCGCCAAACACTTGCACAAATCGCTGAAGCTACACATTTCTGAAAGACGGCGTTTGAGGAAATCCATTCGTCGTAAGCGAACGCAGTTCTGGCAATTTGACAACCGATATCTTCTGAGAGTGCATTAGCACATCAATCCTAATTGTAAAAAGAGTTTCTTGCCAAAACTCACATTAACGTGCTTCCACATCCCCCTATTCACCAGACTTAGACCCGAATGACATTTAACGGGCTTTATAGATAAAAAATACCCGGTTTTGAACTATAAAACGCACAGGCTTGAAATTTGGTAAAAGTATTTTTGTTGAATAATAATCTTCAATAACGGGTTTGGCGGAAATCGACTTCCAAGGGGTGTTGATACTAATCTGTTAAAGGTAAATACATTCCGCTGTAAAAATTCCTATCCTGTTTTCAAATCAGGAAGTGGGGATTATAAAAATGTGTTATTGAATACAATCGAAAGCAAAATGCTAAGACTTAGATATCAATAACATAAATATATATACAGTAATTCATCATGAAATACACCATGCATATATCCCACGTACACCATGCATATATCCCACGTACACCATGCATATATCCCACGTACACCATGCATATATCCCACGTACATCATACATATATCCAGTACACTGCATATATCCCACGTACATCATACATATATCCCACGTACATCATACATATATCCCACGTATATCATACATATATCCCATGTACATCATACATATGACATATACATTATGAAATACTCCATAAAGAGGGTGGGTAATGGCTTGCTATTAAAATAAACTTTCAAAAATCGTATTGAATGAAGAGGGAAAATATAAACTGAATCATTTATCTTACAAGAGAAAAAGTTGTTTGAGAGTAAGAGCTATTAATATGTATTTAATTTGTACAATAACCTGAACTTAACGTTTTTTCAGTACCAACATTGAATTCAATAACGTTCGCAAATTAAAGAACTGTCTGTGCGAGAGTTGTTAGGGGCTCTACTTGGGTACCTAGCTTATCCAACTCTTGCCTGTTGCGGCGCATTTAACCTCCCATGCAGACAGACACTTGAGAAGTTTTGTTGGGTTTCCTGCCACAATCACGTTTTTACAATAAAAGTTTCACGGGTGAGTGACATATACCCATTTGCAACTTCGGCAACAGCACGCAATTTCATTATCTTCGAGGCGATGTTTCTATGACCGAAGAAGTTTGGTAAGTCTTCGTATTACCTTATTAGGTTCGGCACTGTTCAGAAAAAAAAACAATTTTTATCACTCCTTGTCTACTTATAGAATTTCAGGAGACTGTTTTATCAAAATAGTAGCATTAATTGAACGCATAAAATTTTTAAATTTATGACTATTAAAAATAAATTACAAATCAGTATCAAAATAATAGCAAATAAAATACACAGAGAACATACAATATACTCCAAGCTTTGCCATCTAAGATTCGCCAGATATCAGTATTTTCCACAGATTTTATTTTGTTCAGAATTATATGAATTGTTCTTCATAACAAGAACGTGAAATCTATGAAATTTCATTTTTATAGAATTATATTCATAGATCTATCAAGTAAACACGAAATAAAATAACGTTTCTGATATTTAATAGCAAATTTAGAGCATCTTTGTTTTTCTTTTAAGAATAAACATTAGATAAATAAATTACAGACAAAAAAGATACTGGTGTCTTTATAAGTATTCAAGATTTTACGCCTGGACAAAATTTTGTATTTTCAAAACAACGCATTTATTTAAAAAAGAAAATTGAATATAAAAATTTAATTTCATTTTTTCTTTTAAAAAAATATTGACCCATCTTATTAGTTTCTATATATATATATCCTTTTTCTAAAAACATAAAAATATAATTTTAAATTTTTCTTTATTTTTTCATTTTTCATATTTGGAAAGAGATATAGATTCTACATTCTAGGTACTTAAAAAATAAAATATACTACACGATAAAAACACACACATTTTAAAAATACACAATTTACTTTTTTCTATATGCCACGCTTCATATTCATAGTCGACTCTTTTCACATCAAATTTTTTTTAAGAAAAAAAAAAGTAGAGCGATTTCCTTAAAGTTCTTGATTATTATAAATTACAAGATTGTTAAAGAAAAATAACTATACCCAGTACTTTTTTTACACGGTTTTGAGTTAAGACGGCTCAAGGAAGTGTTTTATTTTACACGGTTGCTTTAGTCTAACATGGCTTAGGATCATTGACACAGAAGGAAGAGGATTAAATACAAGAACTGGTTGGCCGTTTAGTTTCTTAGGGACTTAAGCTTAAATTGTCTGAAAAATCATTTTATAACATTTATCTAAACATAGAACTCACTCTAAGACTCCACTGAGATTTTAAATTTAGATAAGGTGGTTATCAAGAACGCAGAACTTAAAAAGGAACTTGCCACACAACCAGAACTTCAGAGAACAAGATATCAATCATTGGCATGGCCAAGTAATTTTAGCGCGTTTTTCACATGTTGTATTTTACAATAATGCAACTAATGAACTTTTTACTAACAGAAAGTAGTGTACTGTACCACTCATCTAAATATACTACTATTGAGCTGAAAAGAAATTATGACACAAATCCTTATCAGCACTATAAACTAGCGAAATTCAGGAAAATTTGTAGGAAAATTCGGGAAAACTATGGGAAAACTTAAATATGATTCGGCTCATCTAGGGCACAAATGTGACCCAATGTCGAAACCCGAGGTCAATTGGTTGCTTATTGGCTGAGAAAAAGGTACGACAAAATATGGAACGAAGACGAAATTTGCGTCCTAATAGCGCTTTTTTTACACTACGTGAAAAACGCGCTAAAAAGTCAGCAACGCAAAATATTTGAGAAGCGCAGTTCGTCTTCTCATACCCGGATAGAATTCTTCAATGGATTTCAATACTTCCAATACAGCAAGTGTGGTACATCTTTTTAGGAAGGATAGCAACTTAGATTCATCACGCCCGTGTTTATTAACATGGCTATTGGAGCGGATTTCAAAATTGTGATGCATAGTCAATTGATGAGTAGGAAAAATGATCTGAACCCTTCAATCTCCGAACTTCCACACGACAAAAAACAGGAAAACTTTAACGAGCGTCAGCCCCTATAAATGGTGGGTCTTCGGTGTCCCTAGTGCTCGAACTAATGACACGTCGGCCATGATGCTGTGGTATATAAATATAATTGCCGTCACGTGATACATAATGGTATATGGCCACGAGTCAGGGGCGTACACAGGAATTTCTACAGGGGGAAGGATTCCAAGGTCGAAACTCCACCATTCTCATATCATATCCCAATGCATCGCCAAAAATTCTTTTGATTTAGTTGATTGCCGAATAAAAAATAGTAAAAAAATTATTGAATTAATAATTAGCATTAATTAATAAAATTAATTATTAATTACAAACACTTACAATTTACTATTCGCGTTTTAAGGCTTTTAATTAATATCTTTTTAACTAATTGCAATGTCGGAATAAATTATAGCCTATAGTGTTATTCTGATGTGCCAGCTTTTTTATTGTAAAGTGTCATTAAAATCCATTCAGTTGTTTTTACGTAAAAGAGTAACAAACATCCATACATACAAACTTTCGCGTTTATAATATTAGTAAGAATTATAGCTTTTTTTGCGGGCTTTTTTTTTGGTGAATTTATCTACTGTGTAAAAAAGTAGATATTTTATTTTCTGCATTGTAATTATTTTTTTGAAGTGAAAACTTCTTTAGCGGCGTTGGGCACTTTTTGGTAGGGGACAATCTTATGGGTGCGCGTCACCGACATGCTCTGACTGGCGCACGCGCAGTCAGAGACACTGTTCGCCTTAGACACTTTTTGGATGGGTGAAATCTCGTGCGTTCGCGTCACCGAAATGCTTATAGCAGTATATCTGTAGCTATACAACTGACGTATAGTGATGTGTATACCTTATAAGTGAAATTGAATGGATTTAGTGAAAAGTTCAATGTGTATATACTGTGCATTGCTCGTAGCGATTCCGAGAATGTGCAATACATATTAATGGTTGCCGTTAATATTTCGCCTGGAAAATCTATGACACAGATGCAACAATTTTCGTTCGAAAATTTGATGATTTATAAAACAGAAGGTTCTGAAATTCTCGAAAAAGGATTTGGCGAAAAATATGATAATGTACCGATGATTTTAAGTGGAGACTTCAATATTAACTTTGCAGATGATAAAAATCTACAACAAATTGAATTTCTAAATGGAACACTTAACTTAAATATGTTCAATGATCGAAAGTACTACAAAATATAAAACGACGATCGATGCGGTTTTTACACGCGATACTTAGATAAATTTGAATCAAACATTTTCCTTTCTTACTTTAGTTACCATAGGCCTATTGTATATTTTTTAGAACAAAATAAAATAATTGAAAGTACAAAAAGTCTAAGTATTGTTGAAATTAATGAGGACAATGATGCAAACAATTAAAATAATGTTAAAAATCAAGCACATTGAAATTTAAGTAAATACAAATACTATCCATAAATAATATGATTGTATATTAATTGTTATTTCAATTGAATTGTATTTATATTTTGTCATTATCTTGTACGGCCCGTAATATATTTGAATAATAAAACCATATAAACATGCATTTAGTTGTTGCTCGGGGTGCCAGTAGATGTGAAAACCAGATTGATGTTGATAATTTTAATTCAAACATTATGAAATTTCAAATTTTAATACTAAAAGTTCTAAGTTTTCACTTCTATCGGCAGTCTCTATAACTGCCAATTTTTTTTACATTAGAAATATATTTCACCAAAAACTGCGAGATACACGTTAAGAAGAGAATTTCCTTACAGCCATTCCTTACTTGTATCAAGATAATGCGTAACAAAGTTTTATAACCACTCAATATTCTATTCCCGTCTCCTTTGACCTCATAGAATTTTTTTTCTTAAAGTGCTTCAACTCTAAGCATCTGCTCAATAATCAAAAACGACTTTGTTCGAAACGTACATAAATGAAAATTTGTTTAGTCTTCTTAGATCAATGCCAAGTTCTCTTCATCGTCTACTAACGTATCACATAAGTCTGAAATGACTTTTCCTATTTGTTTTCCTGATTATTACGACTTTATTTTGGGTTATATTGGTACCGAACGATCTCTTCAAACGCTATTTTTCTTTTTTAAAGAGCATGTAAATCGCTGAAAAACACATTTATTACAAAAGTAAAACCTTTTGTGTGTGTGTGAACAAACCCAAATTCAAAGACAGGCAAATAAAATGAGTGTTCCCATTTAAAATTAAAAATGCTTAATCTCGATTTTCTTATTGGAACTCTACTCCGCATAAAGTTGAGTCATTTTATTTTAAAATCGATAAAATACTTTAAAAATACTTCATACTTCAGAAACAGAAATTTAGAAAAATATTACCTGTTCCTAAAATTAAGCCTAACTCCATTAAAAAAAAAATTCATATAAAATCATTACTGTAATAATACGAAAATTTATAGTTAAAAATAAAAAAAAAATAGTATATAATCATTTTAAATTCCATACGTTCCAAATTCAGATCACACTGTGATCACTTGCCTCAGAATGGGGAAAATGCAATCTCGCATATGATACCGTCTCCACTGAAATGATCACGAAATCATATTTATCAAACATTTATTTTCCTTAACTAAATATGTGGCAGAACCCAGTATTGGAATACCTCCTAATAAGCTAAAGGAACTTATTGTGTTCGCCTGTTTCGATTTGATTTTTTATTGATTTCGCACTTTGAAGCAGAGTGTGAGGTTTTGGCAATGGATCTCATTATTTTGAATCTCCGTCAATTGACGATGACTACTCTCCACACTTCCCCATCACGCCAACGCGAGGGCGTTAAATCTCGATGGGTTTAACGTGCATTAGCCCACCTACACAATGGATCTTGTTTGGCACCAGGACTCGAACTCACAACTCGACAACGCGGTGACGATTTAATGACTGATACCACCCGGGTACCGTGGCCACCTTTTGCCCGTCGAAATATATTCGAAGCATTCAACACACATCATAGAAAGTTCTATGAAAAAATGTAAACTCCTCATTCCCTCTTCAACCATCCATAAATGTGAAAGCGTGTATGGTGCACGATTTTCAGCATGAATTGGCCTTTGAATTTTATCCCATATATGTTCAATACTGTTTATGAGTTTACTGAATCATTCTCCGAGATTGTCTAGAATATTTCTCAAACGATTTGCGAATGCTTTCTGCCCCGTAAAACGGCTGAAAAAATTCGTTTTGAGAGCACATGAAATTCGTGAATAGCCTGTAAATAGTAAGAAAACCCTACAACTTGCTCACTGCTTTGTAAATAACATCAAGCTCGAGGGATCTACTCCCCACCAGAACTCTATCAGTTCATACTAACTGAAATCTTACCTCATCTGTCCAAGTAACGTTTTCTCAGTTATCTAGGATCCAACCGATTTGTTCACTGGTCCCAGCAGAGTACCTGCAGCCAATGTCATGTTAGGAAAATCAGTCCAGAGTGCTTTTTTTCTGCGATATCCCATCAAAGGGAGATTTCGATGCACTATCGTACGATTCACGATGATTATTGCTGTTATTGCATGTTGTATTGCTTCTGTTAATCATGACTACTCTGAGGAGACATCGTTGATCTTTGTCAACAAATAGGTCACTGAGTTGTCAATGTTGGGAAGTAAAATCTGAAATTATAAAGGGTCCGGTAAAAAAAAACTCCCTAGTTTCAAAAGGTAGTTGCATACAAAACAAGGTACAGAATAAATTCTTATTTGTGAACAACAAATACGATGCCATTTTACATTAATTGATTTTAAAAATTATGCCCGCGCTAAATGGCGTCCTCCAATGGTGACACATTGACGAAGTCTTTCCCCCTGGCGCTGTTTTGATTGTGTCTGATGAGGCCCACTTCCACTTGTCAGACACTGTGAATAACAAAATGTTCTCTAATGGGCAGCAGAAAATCCTCAAGGGTACAAAAACGTCCTACAACCCTGCAAGCACTAAAGGAGGCAATCACCCAGACAGTGACTGCCATTCCACCGGAATTTACTTCGTCAATGTGTCACCATTGGAGGATCCACTAAGCGCACATAATTTTTTAAACCAACTAATGTAAAATGGCATTGTATTTGTTGTTCACAAATAAAAGACTTTTCTGTGTCTTGTTTTGTTTGTTTGTAACTTCCTTTTGAAACTTGAGGACCCTGTATATTCTTGGTCCACTCTTGACGCTGAATCCAAGAATTTTGAATTTCCTATACATTTTTTTAAATGGATATTTTCCCAAATAGTATTCCGTGTTTAAAGTCTTTTCATTCTTGTAGTGCCTCCATAGGCACGTCAGAAAGCGTTAGTGAATCAACCGAGTACAAATGAAAGCGTTGACTATGACTGTTCATTTACACATTGCTTACGCAATGCTAATGACATCTAGATATTTGCATTTTGTTCAGATTTAATGGCTTTTGTTAACTATGTACGACAATTCTTATGATCTCTTGCAACATTTTTATTCTGTCAAATTTTAAATCCTAATGTTATACACTTAAACTATAGTAAGGTAAATAACTTATTATATATAGGGAGACAATACATACAAATATGCTCAATACCAGACTTAAAAAATAATTTATTGTAGATAATCAGGAAAATTAATTTATACATTTAAATGAAATTTTTATTTATAAATAAAAAGAAAATAATTCATTATAACCGAAACAAATGTACAATAGAAATGAAACTTCCTTTTTGAATATTTGAAAAAAAAATATCACTGTAATCTGATTAGATGTTAAAATGTGACATTTATACGCGAATACTAAAACCTTATACTTTTATAAAAACATCAAGAAATTTATTCAGCTAATTGTTAAATATTTTAGCAGGCAAGATTTGTGTGGTCTTTCTACAATAGGTGTCTTCCAACGCGGGTTCCGCAGAACCCTGAGGTTCCCTGGAGCTTTGGCAAGGCTTCCGCATGTGATTTCTATTTGTTTAACCAAAACTCCAAAATTTCAATTTTTATAAAAAAAAATGAATTTTTAAAGGCAGTTTGCGTGCAAAAATAAACATTAATGCATGTTTTATGGATAAAATAAAATCTTAAATTTCGTAACGGCCACGTGCTTCGAGCATGAAGAGATAATTCAGAAAGCTTGCCAATGATGGAGAAGGAACAATTTATCGACATATCAACAGATTCAAATTTTATACAAGTCTAAATTTAAGTAGAAACATTTCCTAAATTTAAAGTTGCAAATTTTCAGTATAAACAGAAGTTTCTCACAGCTATAAACAGTTTATAATGCCATTCTGATCAAAGTAATTAAGTTCAAAATTTTTCAACGTAAGTGGCAACAAAAACAAATTATAGAAGCAAATTTACGCGGAATACGAAATGCTGCAGCAAATATCTTCAATAGACCTGCACTTTGAAAGTACATGAAAAAAAGAGCAAACATATCCCAGTTATCAAATATAATGCAATGGGAGATGATACTGGGAATGCGAATTAATAAATAAATTACATTAATAATTGTGTTAAAAAAATTTTTAAAAAATGAATATTTTTAATTCGCCTTTACTATATAACCCTTTACATGATGATGTACTTTAATTATTATTTTAAGTTATATTCTTCTAAGAGATTTTTGGGGGGTAAAGGGGTTCCGGAAACACTTTATAGTTTCAGAGGTTCCGTGAATCAACAAAGTTGGAAAACCACTGTGCTGCACGACCATAAAGGAATTTACACGCTGTAATTGAAAGAACTGAAGCATCACATACATCAACATATATGTAATTAAAGCAAAAAATAAACAAAAGGTGTTTTTATATCAACTCTGCAACATTGTATACGATCAGGAAGTAAACAAAGCGATTTAATGGGTGTCTAAAATTTTCAACCTTATCTTGATTCCAAAAGCAATTTCCTGGTTCTGCAATGAATACTAATGCCCTTTATTACCCAACCTGTTGACTCTCAATGCAAAAATAATGAATTGAACAAATTCTATATAATAACTGATAACTCTGCGAAATAATCTTAGCCCGAGTCTTCCCCAGACCACCAGCGAGACGTAATCCGATATTATAAAATAAACTAAAAAGAAAATAATCAGCTCATGTCGTTTATGGGTGGCGTATCACGCTTTTTTCTCCGCTGTGAAATGTTAATGGCCCCAATTTTGATTCAAAAACCCTGACAAGCGTTGAGCTCTTAATTTAAGTTTATGCGCTGCGTACGATATAATTAGGTCGTCACAGAAGGCTATTCAATGTAGTTAAATCTCCATAAACATAACCAAGAGGAGTCGAATTAATGATACACATTATTAGCATAAATGGCATCATGAGTTTCTGGAAGACATTAAAAACAAAGATACAGGGATAATTACTTAGTGCTTGATCAAGAGGAATCTAACGCATGTGTTTCTGAATGTCTAATGCATGTGAATAATGCGAGCTCGTGAAACTTTTTTTTCATGTTTAATTGATTTATATATCGATATTAAGATACAATGGATATTAATGAGCTATAAGATGAACAAAAGAAATTAGCGTTATTTGTTTCCATTTATTCTGTCTTGATTCATCAATTCCATGCAGTCGATACCTTTTTATTAACCAATTTAACAGTAAAAAATTGATTTTAAATTAGTTTCTGATACGTAGCAGAAATGGGATTTTTTAACCCTTACAGAACCATAAGATTGCAAAAAATACACTTTAGTATTTATCTGTTTATTATAGTTTATTTAAATACAAATAAAATAAAAGTAATAAGAAAAATACTAAACAATATTTAGTTTTTTTCTGGATCGATGTGAAGTTTAATCATGTATTTGTTTTCAAAATCATACTTACCGAATCTCATAAAACATGCGAGACAACACAGTTATTTATGTATTATTACAAGACTCAATAAGCTGAAATAGATAATAAGAGTATAAGTACACAGCCCACGCACGCACGAATGTTTTATCATTGGTACCAATTGATTTGACAATTCCTTTTTTTCTAAAAGTTTACGCTTACGTAATTGCGTTCGGCATACGTTCTATTTTGATATTCTGAGTAAAAATATTTGGGAATATATTTTTCTATGTTGTGAAAGGGTAAAATTGTAAAATTATAAGAGCTTTCGGCGGAATGTCCATAGGAACCTAGATCCCCCGAAGGGCTTAGAGAAGGGGTGGCCAACCCGTGGCACGGTTTAGTTATAACAGCGAAGACTAATTGAAAATTAAAAAATTTGAGATGACTACGAAAGTACGTAAGAACGAAATTTTTTTAGTTTTATTGAAATACAAATGTCTTAGACAATAAAACAGCAAAATTAATTTCAAATACGCTCAATAGGACTGCAATGGAAAATAATATGTGCGCTGTATTTTCAAATGAAGTGCCCTCGTAAGATTTTGGAATTTGAAGGGAGCGTGTTCTAAAATACCTGGAAGAAAATGAACAGCCCACAGAGCGCTTGCTACTCAAGAATGAAGATCGGCTTTTCTTACCGAAAGGAAATTTAAAATTACAAGGAAAATACTGTACTTTTCGTACCCTAATTGATCACATATCTTCTTTTGTGAACAGACTTCTGCTTTTTTAATTTGTCTCAATTCTGGAGAAAGAAGATTAACACCTTTCCGATTAATGCAGGAACTACCTAATGATGCTTCGAACTACGAAGAATTAAAAATTTAATATCCATTTTGCAGGTTTAATTCAGTTTTAGGTTTGATGATATTCAAGATGATGAAAAAACTACTGATCTTTTCATGCATCCTGTTTATTAATTTCGCTGCAAGATAATTGCTACACATCTGAAAATCCATATCGTAATTAGGGATCTACATCAGATACTACACAACAGAGAAGCAAATATAAATAAGTTTTTTTCAACTATATGGGGTCTGAATTATGTTAAATTTTGGAAAGTTGTTCCAACAAACTATTTTCCAAACTTATACGATTTGGTTGTCAGATATTGTAGGTTTGGAGCAATATGTTTGTGAACAAATGTGTTTTCTGTTATGAACATAATAAAATCAAAATATCGCTCAAAATTAACCATATTAAGAAAGCACTGACTGTTTAATACTTATGTAGAATCAAATGTTTCAAGTCACTTTTATTTTACAAAAAAACCCAACCCAACTGATTGAACCTGTAAAAAGTTTAACAATAAAGCCCAAGTTTGTACTTTTGTCTTATTTATTATATTTTTAAATTTCCTACATAGATTTGAATAAAAAAATTTGCATTTTACGTAAAAATTCTATAAAACGTTAAAATTTTTCAGCTTTTCATATTCTTCTGTTTGTTGGAAAAGTCTGGAGTGGAACGTATAATTTTTTTTAATCAGTTGGTGGCACTCTTTCCAAAAAGGTTGGCCTCCTCTGGTTTAAAGCTACCAACAGGTCGACTGGGAAACAACCACCCCTACATTTAGCCTTCATTGGACAAAAGTCTTACCTTTTTCAATTTTTACAGAAGTACACAAAGAGGTAATTTGCATAATTTTAGATATTTTCATCAGTTCAAAAATACATTTTTAAATAATAGACAAGTATTAACAACTTGCTAAAACCGGAATCAACACAGTTTCAAAATAATACACAAAAATGAAAAATATACAAGCCTAAGCAAAAATTTTAAAAAATAAATTTTTCTACCATAGGTCTGGTTGCGAGACTATTAACTTCAGAACATTCACAATTTCCTTTACAAAATATCTACTGTCACTTAATGGTATCCTTAGATAACCTTCATTTCATATCTGTTTGCATAGACAACCCAGACTCCTTCTCAAGACGAGGTTCTCGTATCAGTCAACATAAAGAAACCCTAGGTATTAGTGAAGGCAGTGCTTCTCAAAGTTTCAATACCTGCGACCCAATATTCAATCATTATTTTCATCACGCCCCCCTTCCAGAAAAAACAATGTATTGAATTCAATAATACTATACTTTGATGCTAAAACTACAGAACAACTTTAACCTGCCACCGGCGCATATAAACATCTCGCTCAGCTAAAGCCAGTGGCGTAACGTACACCCCCGCACTGCGGGGGGGGGCAAGGCTTCCAGGGGGCCCAAAGCCTGACTGATGTCATTAACGTAAATTTTCTCAAAACTCGCTTTGCATTTTTTTAAATCGAATTTTTAAGCGATTTTCTAATTGGCGATCTTAAGTCTTTCACTTATTAGATATCTTTGATCCAATAACCAAATAAAAAAAAAATTTATTTGCTGTAATCCCCGTGACGAGAGAGATACTTTTCTTCAGCGGGTTTTTTCTTTTTAAACCTAGATTACTGACAGATAAAAACAAAAATCAGAGTGAGAATCGGATAAAATGATTGGAAAAAATTCATCACTGTTAAAATTACAGTATACCTTACATTAGCTGTAGGGAGAGAAAAAAAGATATATTTTACTTTTCACGAAGCAACAAATCGCCGTCTTTAGTTCGCCTCCCCCCCCCCCCATGTATTTCAGTTTCATTTAGCGAAGTCGTAAATAATAAACATCTGTTATGCGTTTTTCAAGTAAAATAGTATTGCGATACTTGAAAAAGCAGAGAGAGCAGTTCAAATGATTATTTGATGATAGAGTTATTAGTATTCAATAAAATGAGGCATAATGAGAAGAAAACATAATG
The DNA here is from genome assembly GCA_019973975.1 of Trichonephila clavata. NCBI lineage: Eukaryota > Metazoa > Arthropoda > Arachnida > Araneae > Nephilidae > Trichonephila > Trichonephila clavata. The sequence goes on along the minus strand of BMAO01008746.1, from coordinate 10,410 downwards.
GAATGTATCAATTTTTTATTTTTTTTCTTCATGAAATCATTTTTGCTTCATACTAAGAACACTCCTTATTAAAAGTTCCAGTAATTACGCTAAAATATAATCGAACCTTAGATCAAGCTCAGTCTCTGAGATTCAGAAATGAATGATTAGGTAAGACACATACCTTTTTTCTTTAAGAATTGTAATCGAAAATTATTTTACAGTGTTCGTGTCTTTCTTAGTGTTCAATTTTATCAAAGTTACCATGTTATCTATCGTTAGACTTCCCGTTTTAATAAATATTTAAAATGTTATGCTTTATTTACTTCGTTTACTCAGGCTCCGGTTGTGTGTGATTTTGTATTCAATTATAAGTTTAATATTAAATATTTTTACGTGATATTTTAAGGTACATTAAATAATGGTTTGGCAATCCTTTGTATGCACATACACACACTTGCTAGAATAGTGAGTGAAGAAAATGTCAAACTGTTCAGCTACACGAAGGCTTTTGGCGACGGACTTCGTAATTTTGAACCAAGGTCAATTGACGAGGACGACACATGAGCTGGCACACACACACTTTCCTCTTCTAACTACCACACCACACTAACGGGAGGACGTTTGAGCTCTCGACAGATTTAACGAGCATTGCTCCCCTACACGGAGGGTCTTCAGTGGTACTGGGCTCGAACTCATGACACACTAGCCATGATCCTATACCTTGACCACTTGGTACCGCGGCCACCACACTTTCTAGAAAAGAGTGTTCTTAAGGACGAATGAGAGAGAAGATGAGCTCTGAAGAAACCACTAGACCTTTTAATTCAATGCCGAAATGACTTCAGGAGGTTTTCAAAACACAGGGTTATCTAATTAGCTATTAAATAGCTCATTATCCTTTTTAAATAATTTTTGTAGTTACTACTAAACAGTGAACGCTGACTTTTCTACTTGATTTTTGTTGGTATCGCTACAAACATATCCATATTTTCAAAGCTATCAATCAATACTTGGAATGAACTAAATAAAATATAATTTTTAAAATACTTCAAATTCCGGTTTTTGAAATTTTTTTTTGTTTATGTAAGCAGTAGTTGGTGAATGAAGATTTTTTCTAACAAGTGTATATATATATATATTTATATATATATAAGATCCGGCTTGGGTCCCAGCACCTGACCTTGCGGGGGGCCCAATTATTTCCCGTTACGCCACTGGCTAAAGCCTTCATTGCCCCGGACGTATATAAGTCTTTCCGAAGTATGGTTTTTTCTGTGCACAGTGCTATCTAAAAAATTATTCCGAAGGTTTTGGAATGCAATAAAAGGACGTTGACAGTGTTTGCGAAGGATTTACTTATTTCAGAGAATTTGTTTATTCCTTCTCTCCCCCTCCCCCAATACATCACATATGAGCACCTACGTGTGAAACGGTGGTATTGGGGAGCGAATCGCGTAACTTCTAATCGGTAGTTAAGGGATTAATTATAAACAGTACAAACTATCAATATGAGTGTTAATTTTCGTATGTTATTTAATATATGACAAGCCCATGGGGTCCCTGGTAATTATTAAATTTGTTCTGAACTTAGTATTGTTAAACTAATTGTAAAATACATTGTGTACAGTACTGATACATTTATAAGTGTATTATATCAGAGTGTAAATGTGTATTTTGTTTTTTATTATGTCAGAATGTATTTTTACTTTCAGTAAATTAATAACTTTTTAAACAATGTTTTGTTTTCGATTTTTCAATTTGCTCACGCCCTCCCCCGTAGTTATCCCGTCCCCTAGGGGGTACGCCCCACAGTTTGAGAAACGTTGATTTAAGGGAAAACACGCGTGAGAATCCAATACACATCTAGACATAACTTTATTTCACGACTCTTCTCCGAAAGATGTTACGAACACCCAATTTTTCTGAAACACTAACCTCGTTCTCAGCTTCATTTCCTTCATCTAAGTCAAAATTGATTGCTTTTTGTTTTGTCAGGTTTCTTATAACACTCAAACATGCAGAAATATAGTTAAAATTTCATATTGTAATAATTTCAATCACCAATCACAAGTTGTTTCATTATTTCAATCCATCTTTGGAGAAATATCGATTGGCCGAGACGCGCAAGCGACATCTTAACGATTCTATTATGTATTCAGTTAATTCTCTGTAAAGCTCCTCGTTGACGAGGATTATTTTAAGGACAGACGGATAACTGATGGGTTTAAATTTAATCCTAAATCCAAACTTTTAGGGATGGGATTAATTATATAACAAATTCTGTTCTGTGCATATAATGTGAGTGCCTAATTCCCTAACGAGATTTAAAAAAAGTTTAAAAACTATGTATACAAGTAATCTGCATGTTAGTCTTAGAATGGTTTTTGAAGAATCATTTTTTTAAAATAATAGTTTTAAATGTGATGCAATGCTTTAAGTACGATGAAAACTACAAATCTCGTATGTCAAACGGTGGAATTTATTTTTCTCGCTTTGATCATACATTCGCTACTATTCCAACTCGCTAGAATCATTCTTCCGTTTGAAGGTTAATTATATAGAAGGTTTTTTGGCTGATAAATTTCGCGAAGCCCGATAAGTTTACGTAAAATGTTTTGATGAAAGAATCTTTTGACAAAAATATAAAACGAAAAAAATGGTGAAGATGCTCTTAGAGACTATTCGGTACAAACCTAACAGGAAATTATTTTCTTATGATCATTCAACTGGCTTAGTTCAGTGACTAAGATGCACTCAATCGATCATATTTAAGATAGATGACATGACAAGTCCACAAGCAAGCTTGTGACACTACGTTTTTCACGCAGGTAATCGATGATGTTCCAACAAATGAAATGACCTGTCGCATTCAGTTTTAAGTACAAATATATAACACTGACAGGAATTACCCGACAAACAATTTCAATCGATGTACTGGTGAAATTAGCGTCATCAATAATCCATGGATCAACTTGGCTGGAGATGTTTGCAGCAATTTGAAATGATTTAAGGACTAATAATTGGATTTAGAAGTTAATGAAGGAAAGTGCAACAGATGTAAAACACGAAAGAGTACAGTTCATTCACAAGCGGTGGCGAATCTCGATTAGAATTGTTTGTCGCATTCAAAAAATGATTTTTAATCTGCAAGCAATAGTTCTTTTTTACCACTGTATGAATTTTATTTATTCAGAAAAGTAGAAAACAAATAATCCAAGAAAAAACGTCGTATGATTGTTTAAATTAAATATAATTTAATCAGTTTAGGATTTTTTATTGCAGATTGACACTGATTGTATGAGAGTTGATTTGATAATGCATAAAGCCTTCACTTAATAAGGTATGCATGTTTCTTGCCCTAATTAATAGTTTGCAAAGAGTTAATTTTCAATGTCCCCGTGGGTGATTGATTTTAAATTGCGTCGAGTGAGTGAATATTAACTTCGCAAGATTCAGCTACGTAAGGGCTTTTGCCGATGGATCTCGTAATTTTAAACCGTGGTTAAGTCGCAAGGACGACACCCTGAGCTGGCAACCCCTCGTCTTCTAACTTTTCCACCACACCACACCAACGGGAGGAAATTTGAGCATCGACATATTTAATGATACAATTGGCCCTCTGCATGAAGGGTCTTCAGTGGTAGTAGGGTCGAACTCATGACACGCCAGCCACGAGTCTGTTATCTTGACCACTTGGCTACCGTGGTCGTTTAGTTTGCGTCGCATTCTGAAACAACACGAGGGTTGTTAATGATAGACCTTAGTAATTTTGAACCATGTTCAAGTGATGAGGGCGACACTTGAACTGCCCCCACACCCCCTCCAAATTCTCACGAGTTCCTATCTACGAGCGCTGATTATGTACGCATGCATTGTGAATGTTCTTGTGATTGTTTAAAATTGGAGATACCGTTTTCATCAGTATTCCTTATTTCCTCTTTCGATGCCTTTTACTTCACTGTTATTTTAACTATGTGTGTTTTAATACATATTTTTACAGTTTGAAATGAATGTTGCTTTTTTCCCTTGAGAGCTTAGTGTTTAAAAAACTAAGAACAAAATGCGAAGATTGACTGACTTAAAAAAAACATTGGGAATGGGGGTTACCTTCTATCCACCTAAACGGTGGACCAACCCATAGTTTATATCTGGATGTTTAATACGTTAATATTACTTTCTGTTCAATATATTTTGTGATAAAAATTGTAATATTCGCAAGAAACGTCATTTACATTTGAACGGTTTTTGAAAGAAAACGGTGAAATGTTGGCGATACAACAAAGTTGGCCTGATTTTTGTCGACCAAATTTAGGAAGTTGGCAACCCCTTTGGCAACTTGGCTACGATATAGATGCTTCTGGAAATTACTGGAGAAATCTATTAATATCAGGATCTATGACGTAAGTGAATTTTTGGAAAAAGCGTGGTGGGTAGGGGAACCCCCGAGGCAAATCGTTCTTAGGGCTCTTCTACAGTTAAATTCAACTTTTTGCTACTCATTTTTACTAACTATACCTTATGTTAGTGGTACTCAAACTTTCAGTATTTGCAACACGATTTGCAATCATAATTTTCACCGTCCCTCCCCAACAATAACAATACATTGCATGCAATATAAATGTACTTTGGATGCTAAAGCTACAATACGACTTTAATTATAAACCATACAAATAATTAAGATAAATATTGAATTTTGTAAATCTTGCTCAACTTTCCCCACGTAGGGATATCACGCCCCTAGAGGGTGCACCCTACAGTTTCAGAAATGCTGAGTTAGAAGCAAGCTAACTTAGCCAAGGGTCTTAATCCGCGTGTTTGTTGTTTTTAATTGAAACTTTCTGCTATGTATTTGTATTAGAGAAAATCGTTTCAGTCATTAACACTAAGAAAATACGTTTTATTTAATTAATATTTAATTAAAAAACCGGCTGGGTGGCGTGGTTGGTTTGTCGCTGTCCTTCTACACCCGAGGTTGAGGGTTCGACCCCGGCCCAAGTCGGTGGATTTTCTTGATGCAGAAAATAGACAGCGGCCATGTCGTATGATTATACGGCATGTGAAAGATCCTTAGATTGTTTGGCTTGGATGCTCTCGGCAAAATTAAATCCTAGTACAAAGTTCGCATCATCAAGAGCTGAGGTGCGTCAAACTGGGCGTCAAAATTGCTTGCTGTAATTGGTATCGCCTATATGGTGCAGCGCTAAAAAGTGGTACCAGCTCCTGGGGAATGTATTAAGTCTGCAAAGGTTTAAAATACCATGCGCAGCCCCATTGAAAAAAATTATTAAAAAGTCACTTCTCTAATTCTTATTACATTTTGTTACATTCATTACCACAATATTCTGCGAATTTTTAAAAAATAATCATCACTTTAAATATATTAATCCAAAAAAATTGGATATTTAAATGATTGTAATCTTATTTAATCCAAATATAGCTCGAAAAATAGTTACTTCGCTGTGTTTTATATACAGTTCTCCGGATATAGTAATAATCAAAGTTTTTGAAACGGTTCAACTAGATAGTTAACAAATTTTGCAATTATTTAAAATCGTACAAACATTTCATTTCCAGGCTTACTAGCTATTTTCAGATTGAAACCTGCTTTCGAGCGATAAGGTATCCACTAAATGTTTTTCTTTATATTTTATATTTATAATTAGGGGTTTTTTTGTGTGTGTTGTATACGAGCTGTACGAACTCAAACAAAAAAAAAACAGAATTTATTGTATGATTTTCGTAAAGTTTCAATTTGTAAAAATATTTCAATAATTTTTAAATTCCTTGGGGCTTTTTACATCCTAATGTATTACATGAAATAGTGTATGGGATTCGGTTTATTACTGCTATTTAATTTCCTATTAGTAAACAATTCTCAAAAATACATGACTTCTATTCTTCCTCTATCTTTATCCTATTTTTCTTCATTACATTTCTGATTAAATAATAATGCTCTTATGAATACATAATGATACTTTCACAAGATCTCCTATTATCGTAGTAAATTCGACTCAAAGATTAGTTAAAGGAAATGCGAACGAGAACTCAATAAAAATGAAACCTCAGAGTCAAATCTTCTTGTATAACACTTAAAAAATGGAAGAAAACTCACGATAAAAGACTCAGAAACTAAATACAACAATATAGAAATTTTTTTTAGAAAAAAAATTAGACTTTCAAGGAGCAGCAAAGATTTTAACAGATTGATATGAATAATTCTATACGCCTCTTTTAACAATAGTAGAATATTATGGATAATTATAAGTAATTGCATTTAATATATTTGTGTTTAATATACAGAGGAAGAAATACATTTTACTTCTTAAGAAAATCAGAATTATAACATAATTTGTTAAAGTAATGTTAATATTAAAAGCCAAGCATAAAAGGTGAATAAAAGTACTATTGTTCGATATAATCTGCGTTTTTAGTGATATTTCAAAACAAAAGTTGATAGTTCTATATAGCTTAGAATACTATGCAAAGAATGTGATAGCTTATAGATAAAAGAATAAATTTTTTCTTGCAAAATACTTCAGGAATAAAAAAATGTCCAAGCTTTTCAGTGGCAATACTTTTAACAAGAAAGTCAATATTTAGAAGAAAAGTTGAAAAAGTGTATAAGCTTATGTTATGAGACATGATCTACATTTGTAGTGATATTTCAAAAACAGTCCATAGTGTTACATAGCAAACTATTGCATCATTTGAATATCATTGGAACACTATGCAAAAAATGATAGCTCAATGAAAAGAGAATACATTTTTAGTGCGTTTTTCACGTAGTGGAACAAAAGCGTTATTAGGACGCAAATTTCGTCTACGTCTTTGTTCCATATTTTGTCGTACCTTTTTCTCAGCCAATAAGCAACCAATTGACCTCGGGTTTTCGGCATTTGGTTACATTTGTGCCCTAGATAAGCCGAATCATTTAAATTTTCTCATAGTTTTCCCGAATTTTCCTATCTTAAAATACTTCATGTAAAAAACGCGCTACAATTACTTGGCCATGCCAATGATTGATATCTTGTTCTTTCATAAGTACTTCAGGAATAAAAAACTTTGAAGCTATACGGTAGCAATACTTCTAACAGGAAAGTCAAGATAGCGAAAGCATAGCCAGTGAACAAAATGAAAAAGGGCAACTTGAGATCCTGTAAGGTAAGCTGCAACTGTGATTCTTCGTGTTGCAATTCTAACCTCTTACGTAAGGTACCGGTAAAAGCAAACTCGTCAAGCCATTTCTCGTACAATCCTCCGCTGATTATACCATGAGCACATTATTCAATTTTTCGCTGCAACAAAACCCTTTTTTCAGAGCAATCCCGATGTTCCAAATTCCAAAATATTCATCGGACGGTTTCACGCTGACGTACGGTGGAGAACCAAGAAGTAATTGGAGTGACTTTCGGGGTATTATTATTGCAACGGGTTCATTCAATAGGTCTGCAAAGTTTTCTGCAAACGAAAATGTCCAGTCGTTCTTTTCGATGGCATCTCCCAACTTCACCATGTAATCAATTCCGCTTGCACGCAATAAATCTCTGTCGAAAGTTCCAGCAGGTGTCAGACATTTGTATTTTCCTCTCAAAACCGCTTTGACAACTCTTCGAACGATCTAGGAACGGGCATTTTCTCCGGCATGGTTAAGAAAGACAGAAAATTGATGTTATACAAGAAAGGCATGACGGAAGCAATGGTCAGCCACAAACCAAAAATTACTCTTCTCCAGCGAGTATCTGACATTTTCCATAGCTTGCGAAGCGGTGCTGCCCAACACCGATAGAAGAAAAAAAACTCCCCAAGAAGGTTACGTTTTTAAACAATACTCTTTTAAAGATAACAGTTGCGGCGAGTATCATCAATGCGGATAATATCCAAGCATTCAGGGTGAAAGGGTAGGTGAATGCTGTTATTTTGGGCATCTGACTAGGTTCTTTTGTCGCAAAACCTTTCTCAAGGACATTATACGCGATGCTGAAATCAACCACTTCCGATCTTTCTTCAGAAATAGATAGAGCTCCAAGCCCCCATATCAGCTTCTCTATTCTGTACCAATCCAATGATACTGCGCGTCCCACGTTCCATTTCTGTTACTCGATCCGTACCGGCCGTTGGGAGATAAAAGCATTTCGAACTCGAAATTCAGTTTTTCTGCCTAACACTCCAACAATTTCCCTTCCACTCCATCTAGAATATATTTATTGTTCACTTTTTTACCGTGATTACATTCTTTAGCTCGACGATAGCCACCTTTATTTTACTGGGGAAATTAAGATTTTTCATGCTGCCCTTTTTTTTACTATTACGATTATTTTTCGGGCAGCGTGTACGAAGGAAGGAATCTGTGCCGTGATTTTGTGTTAAACTGTGATCAGATATCACACAGAAAATGTCAAACATATATAACAAAATTGATTGAGAAAACTTCCAATTTTTTTAATATACGAGTATATATACCTTAGCAGATTTTTATTATAAACCGATACAGATTAATTTGTTTTTGAAATTAATCTGTATCGGTAAACTCATTCCCTTAAACCTGAAATCGTATCATTACATTATTTCTTTCATTCCCTCATATTGACTCATTTTTTCGATTGTTGTGTATACTTAATAAAGATTAATCAATAGTTTAATTTAACAACTTAATTTTGTGTTCCTGTGATCTGTTTCTGACGACCTAAAAATGACAAGCGTGTACAAAAATTTTATCTAGAAATTGCGGAATAACTTTAGAAAAGTTTTGCAATATACACTGGTGTTCAAAATTAAGAAGATTTTCAAATTGGTTTGATTCTTTCTAGAACTATTGGGCAAATTTTATTGAAATTTGGTATGTACATAAAGCGCAAAAAAACCATTCAACAGTTCTAATACACACCCATGATCGTGCGTAACGCTCATGAGCGTTAGAAGGTACACAACAGCGGTTGCAAAATAGAACAAAACAAAAAAGGGGCGTATTGTCCCCTCTCACAGATACACAGGCCTCCGACAGTCATTTTATATAGGAAATAAGGGTTTATGAATTCTTGCGATAATCAATCTCTCTCGCTTAACAACTCTTTTTTCAGGCTTTGGATGGTTCTCGGAGGGGGTTTGCGTGTTACAATTGCCCCTGGGACTCATTAGTGGAGAAAAAGGTCACCCATTGATCCACGCTTCAATCTCAATGATCTCTGGACTTCTTTAAACGGACTCTCCTGTTCGCAGAACCGAGAGGGACACGAACAACAAATCTTCTTGTCAACAGTTTTCTCTTATGAAGTTTTCTGGAAACAGTCACCCTCGAAACTCTGATTTCTGTAACCGTATACAACTCACGAGAGAGCCGAGAAGGAATAGCCTCCCTGTTATGCCTCACTAAAATGTACAAATCATGATCTCTGGTCGTAGTGGCTCTTGGATGACTTGTTCACGCTTTCTTTTGACAGATCAATAAAGCTTATTTTTAGGATTAGTTCGGTTACTTAATGGTCACGCCTTGCATTACAGTTAGTAACAACTTCCAATACATCATGTACTTATACGATTCGAGTAACAGTATTGCTCATTTTAACCGATTCAAATATAAAATATTTTAACACAATTAGATAATTTTATGTTTCAGCTGGAAAAAATACATTTCATCAAATTTATTTATGATTTCGCAATTCTTAAGCAAATGTTTAAGACAGTAGGTTCTCTTTTCGTATGTATCAAGCCCCATCTGAATTTCACTATCCGAATCACCACTGGGATTTTAGCTGGTTTTGATGGTGAGTTGCATGCTTTGATCTGAACCACTACTTTGGAGGAGTTTTATTTTACCTGCTAACCTTCGGGTTCTATGACCACCCTGAGCAAGCGATAGAGTAGAGGTCTCCAAAAGTTTCTGTTCACGTACCTTTAAACAAGAATAATTTTATATAAGTAAAATATCTATTATATGTGCACAATCGGACTCTGATTTAACGAATTCATTGGGATCGAATATTTTATTCGGTAATTCAGGCTATTCGTAATATTGGGGTTCAAAAAGTACAAATTTTTGCTTTCACTTTTTAGAAATTCTTTAATAAGCAACTGCACAAAAAATATTCATTTTAGAAATTACACCATTTTTATTCAGGAGCTAAAAATACTATCGGTAAATTATAACGTACTAGTTAATTGGAAATTTTAAAATACTGATTAAAAGATGTTTGCAATCTTTTTGATTCCTGACTTGAAAGATTTATTTTTGATTTGCAGATAAGTATGTGCATGGTTTGTTGATACATGATGTACGTTTTCACAGTTTTTAAGCAATGTGAAGCGTTAAAAAACGCAACCGTTTGATAAGAGTTTCAGGAAGAAATTTCCTCCTCCATTTTCTATTGAAATTTGCGACTTACAAGAAAAGTCTTTCTGTTCTGGAAAAAATGGCATGTTATTTGAAAAGAA